>JAAAKL020004712.1:0-20478 GCA_010016065.2 Carybdea cf. marsupialis auct. non (Linnaeus, 1758) | reverse complement strand
AGCATCTTATTCTAACACCTGGACACGTTTAATTGGTACTGGTTTGTCAAATATGTTATATTTCAAAACAGTCAAACATCTTTCATTTTATAAAGACACTTAGACGCGATGAGGTTCGAAGTTTAGAACACTATAACTACAGAGAAAGCTAAAACGGTAGAGTAAGGCGACGTTGACTCCTTCTATTTCAACAGGTTAAGTAATAAAATTAAATGAGCAAATGTACAACCAGGATAAGCGCTCAATAAAAGTGACTCATTTATCGCGTCATCGTACTTATGATAAGCAGAGGTTTACGCTGTTCTCAAATTACTCCAACCAGCAAGATTGCCGCCTACAATGCTTTACCTGCCGGGATCTAACCAAATATTTCTTCTCCTTCATATAAGACATCTTTTCAGTACTGAAAATGCAGTTCCTAGTAGCTAAAAACGTACCAAAGAGAGTTTACTACAATAAATAATGCACTTTTATTCAACCTGCAAAACTGGCGGCCTACAAAAAGCCCATTTATTGAGGGTTTACTTTAAGATTTCCATGTCACCTTTTACGGGGTCTGTCAAAAGCTGGTATAATAAGAGAAAGGTAAGACCTCGTACAATCAAGCTATAACAATTCAGCATCTCCTAACTTTAGTAAGTTGAAACATGTCAAAATACTAATGCAGCTACAACAACCACAATTATCATCATTGCTGATGCCGCACCAACCTTTATCTTTAAGACATTTATCAGAAAAATTTCACCCATCATCACGATCAGCTCTTTCAACAATGGGGATTACATGGTAATCATAATTTTATGGTCATTATAAATTTTATAGGTTCGTATCTTTATGATCATTACAATTCATATGATAATCATAATTTCATCATCATCGTCTCTGTCAGGTCAGCAGCATATTATTATAACGATTATTTGGTCAACTACCGCCTTAGCCACCGTTTTTTATTTACAAGTACTGACTTTAAATTTCACTTTTTTCTGACTATAGCAATGGAAGAGACCGTAGTGTGCAAGAGATTTACATTTTTTCCATTATGTTACTTGATAAAGAAGGTGTAAAATGAACTGCAAATAGTAATTTCTAAAATATCTTAATTTCTCCAAATTTTGCTGCAGGACAACCATCAATATAAAATATAAACACATAAAATGCATTTGTGACACATATGTATAGTGTATAACAGGTATCGTTACTTCACTGGTCTAAAGATATCTTGATCCTTATTCTATTATTTTAGAGAAAGAGTGGGATTTTACAGGCGTTCAGTCTGTAAAGCACGCTCATAAGAGTGGTTACCCATTCAAATCCCATTCGTGACATACTCCCTACTTTTCTAGAATCTTACTAAACTTACCATTTCATCATTATAATCATCATAAAGCCCCTAAAAAGTTATAGGATAATTTTACGTTTAGATTGCTTAAGAAAATCAACAGAGATATGATAAACAAACAATAGTAGAACTCTTTTGACATATAAAAAAATTAACAGCTACAGAGGCAGTATTATTAATTCAAGATAATAAACCATAAACTAATTTGTGCAGTAGGTATAACAAAATAGATCTTGCTAAAATCGAAACATCAAATAAAATAACGTAACAGAGTACCGGATCAACATTTTAATAATATATTTCTTTACCAAAAATATTCCAGTTTTTATCTGGACACATCCTTCACAAAACTGTTCTACCAAAATGAGTACATATTCCCTTAGTTCCAAAAGAAACTAGATAGTAACTGATTTACAAGTAAAAGTAATAGATATATTGGGAGAAACCATTTCTTAACTTACTTACTAACTACTTAAAGTATATGTCCCATTGAAATGCTCACTGATCTGAAAGAGGTATGTCAAAGTAAGACAGCATGTTGTTATTGCAGATAGGTGCTTATATTGCCGTTACGTTACCTTTGCTATTGACGTATAATTTTCATGATACCATAAATAATGGGAATCGTACAAACCCCAGTAATTATTACGTACGTGACATTTGAATGATACGATATATAATTTTAAGATGACATAAATATATCCTGTACCTAAATGTTTGAGAAACTACATGTGCAATGGATTTTGAGCATCAAATCGCATTAAATCTGTTTTAAAGTTAAACAATTATGCCGTGAAGTAAAAATTGCATTTGCATTTGTAGAAAACAGAGATGATGTATAGAAAATATTATTTAGTTACACTAGTAAAATGAACTTCTCTTGGTCTTTAAAAACGTGAATAAGAATTCGCTGCATCAGCTGGATTGGCTTGTTACCTCACGTCTTCCACGGTCTGCAGTTTACGGTCTTTGGGTATCAGTTTACTTACTGCTCTGTTTCGTTAAATTTGATATTTCAACTTTGGTAAAATTCACTCAAAGAACGTGTATAGTTGATGTCCCCCTGATGCTATTTTCAAGATACGGGTGGGGCCATTAGAAAAAGTAAACCAAGGCAATCATAACCCTTATGTAGTGAGACAGAAAGCAGACCAAACATTTCATTGTGCATGAGGTGTACAAAAATTATTATAAGTTACTGCAAGCATTTAAAAACATTGCTATTGTTTGACATAACACAAGTTTTATGTATTCATCTCTTGTTATATAAACAACGCAATTCTTAATAAAAGCAACTCGTTCGATATCTTCTAAGTATGAAATTTAAATATCCAATTGAGATTCATTTTATATTAGGCACACATGTTTAAAAATAACAGCAGCCCTGCAGGAGTTTTATTATAATACCCCTCAAGAGGAAATGAATTCGATACTAGATGATTATACTCTACCGAAATATTTTGGTACAAGTATAATAGTTGACAGAGTTACGTTGCGCACGCGCCCCAAAATTATCACTGTCTTTACATGAAACAAGTAAATTCCTGTTTACGTTATAAAGGCTCTACAATATTTTAATGGAGTACCTACTGTACGTGATAAAGCTGCAAACACCATATTTCACACAAAAGTGCTAATAGCCAGGAAAATGTAGTGACATCGCAATGTCTATGGGATCCACGTAATGCAATCTTTAAAAACAAATATCTTGGTGGTACATTGATAGTTCTGCCAAGGATAACCCGTTATAAGCCCAATTCAAAATTTTAACTGGGAATGTTTGAGCCAGGGTACGAGTTCTGAGTTGAAATGTTATGTCGACTCTGAGCCTCTCTTACTCTTTACACCTAAATTAGAATTTTTTACGTTACACATAACAATTCATTATCTCGCTATCAAAGATATCGTTATCTTACGAAGTCATGCTCATTGCTATTCTGCAGCCCAAGTAAAGTAATCTAAATTTAGATTCCTTGTACTCTGACCGGTTGTAAATAATTTATGTCTAAAACGTGAAGGTTTACCTTGTTCAACATACTGTGGTCACTGTTTCTGACGCTTCTCGGTTAACAGGACACATCCAGATTTTATCACTTCGTCATATTCATCTTTAGATAATACTTCAAATAAGATGGTTCAGTGAATTCATTGGAACATTTGAGATCTAATATGTTTGCAAGGAGGCATAATCAAGAGAATGAGCAATGCCTTTGAAAAATCTGCTTTATCCTCCGATGTAATTTTACTATATGACGCAAAGTCGTTGTGTTAGCACTGTCCGCTATATGTGTTAACTTCGTCCATTGTACTCAAAATCTATGCAAGATTATAAAATTTTAGCTGCTACATCATAAGTAGACAGCCAACTAATCAAGGTACAACCGAACAATCTACTGCTGCAAAGTGCTTAAAAGATTCTACAGGCGCTTTATAGTCGTTGGCTATAGTTACTGTCCTACCAGGAATATAATCGAGAAAACAATCATTGCTAAATACCTAGTAGGGCTAAACTTTCTAGGTGGAAAGGATAGTTTTAACGTTAAAGGTAGGCATCACTTACCAGGCTTGAGTAGTCTCCTTCTTTTACCGATGCGATGATTTTACTATGTAGCATCGATTTCTGCTGCAATACATGAATGCAAAATTTGCAGGTCACTTCCTGCAGCAACCATCACTCGGGGTATTAAAGATCTGCAGGCTATACAAATAGAGGTCCTTCTGATAACAGTAAGGCTTTGCAGATTAATGAGCTCCTTTAACCAGATTAGAGTCATAAACTCTACCGAAACAATGAACCGTTCCATGAGGTAGAGTATGGGATACAACAGAGCTATTAAAACGACTTTCCGAAGTTGTTTACATGTTCTTGCCGAGGATCTAAGACTTGTTTATCTAGATCGTTATAGAATTTGGACTGAAAATGGTCCTGCAGATCAGTGCAGAGAGATATATCATATCGGCTCACATTTTATGATATTATTAGAAATTGACTAGCAAAGCTCATGCAATCATGTCAATCTCCTGCAAAGCCAAAAGATATAAAGTAGAGGCCAGTCAAGGACCAGCAATGTCCCAAAACATATTCTTTAAACGTCTACGTAAAATTTTAAACGTAGTTATGGAGCACATATTATCATCGACAAAAAGCTACGAGTTGAAGCTGTCGCTAATTTTCCTTGAGCTATATCTAAGCCAAACAAGAACCCAAAATGCTAATGGACGCCAAAATTACAAGTACAAAGTTTTGTATACAAAATTGTATGCTTCGTAAGTAAATGAAATGGTCACGTTACTATAATGCATCACGTTACTATGATGTTCCAAGATTATACCGTGACGATATATGCCTTGTAGCTTTTATTGTTCCGTTAGGTTGAACAAACGTATATATAACCTATTTCTGTGCAGTTTAATTGATATATGTATATACATTTATATAAGCATATATCTATGTATATATATTTACAATAAAAGCACTTGGTATGCTGATAGCGAGCTTTCAGAAATTTCTTTCCTTCCTTGAAGTGCCTGAAAAAGGAAAGAAATGTGTGTGTGTGTGTGTGTATATATATATATTCATTTTAGCATAATGGCTTACAAAGTCTGTTTTGGTTATATTTATAAATGTATATGGTAACTCAATAAACATGAATGCATAATAAATGGATATGGTACTGGCAGGGTTCGAACACAGGATCTCCTACACCGGATGCGCCGCCGTAACCACTCCACTAAATGGTGCACTATAATAAAGTACTGAAACAGTTTCTTATATTATATATGCAACTCACTCATAGATGTACACATTTCAGAGAATGTTTTGATTTTTTAAATACTTTAAGGGATATGATTTATGAAACAATAGCAAATTTTCATCTTTATACGTAATAGTTAATAGTTATAGGCAAAGGAAATGCTGGGTCTTTACGAGTGTCTGTGTTTATGCGTTGGAATGTGAGTCAAACATATTTACTTATCTAATATTTGCTATTGTATCCAACACTACAATACCTATAATGCTATTGCAAAGACAACGGCGATTATATGGAGTGGGACCTGAAATCCTTGACAAAAGAGATTTTTTCCATATAGTTTACATGAGCTACTTTACGGCGCAAAACATGTTGATAAATGTTTCCTTGCTATTACAAAATGAACAGATTGAAACTTGTTTCCATT
Source organism: Carybdea cf. marsupialis auct. non (Linnaeus, 1758) (assembly GCA_010016065.2). NCBI lineage: Eukaryota > Metazoa > Cnidaria > Cubozoa > Carybdeida > Carybdeidae > Carybdea > Carybdea cf. marsupialis auct. non (Linnaeus, 1758). The sequence goes on along the minus strand of JAAAKL020004712.1, from coordinate 14,960 downwards.
AAAGGTGTTCTAAATAGATTAATCTTTTAAGGGAAGAATAAACATTTCATACTTCCTAGAGCTAGCCTTCAGCTTTCAAGAGAAATTAAGACGAAAAGGTGACCAGAACTAAAGTAACACTACAGCAGAAACTTATTATTTTGCAAATGCTATTGTAGTAGTTTATCATTCTTTGTTACGAAAGAAGCAGGTTTCTGACGAAATTTGACACTTTATCTCATGATGTTAAGGCTTGATGTAATGTTAGATGTTAGCTAACTTTGAACTAACGATACGGCACAATAAAGGTAGGCTACTTGCACGACACGCTTATTCTATGGTCAGCAGATTTTTGCAGTCTTTCAGTATTGGTATTCAAGTTTTAAAATTAGGTTCTATTCAATGTACAGCAGAAATCGACAAGGTGATAGTGAAGCAGTAAGAGGTATGGGAGAGAATACATGCAAATAATAAATGCTCAAGAGATTTAAGCTGCCTTGATTATAAGCCATCGAAGGCATGATTAGCAAAACTATGACGTCATGGGCTTCCCAGGAATTGTCAACCGCAAGCAACCCGGAATGCCCAGGTACAAAAAGATTTAGCAAAGATCTCTTTTAGGACCATAAATCATGTAAAATGCAAGTAGAATAAATCTTTTCACACGATTACATCGTTTTAACTTCTATCATAGAAATGTAAGAATATTTTTTTTGGCTTTTGAGCAACAACCATATTTCTAACAATGTATTCTTAATGATAGGGGAGTATATAACCTCCGGATGTATTTTTACTTCATCGACTCCAATAACAAGAATAAACGTAAAACAAAAAATCAGTTAACGTCTAGTATCAAGGGTTAACATAAAAGATATAGCTTGAAGTGTAGTAGCTACTTCCTCTTAAGCTCCGATGATCACAATCTGGACAGGGTTACTGCTGTAAAAACGACTCAAAAATAAATTGTTGTTCCGTTTATAGGCGATTTACCCTCAAATTAATCATGCAGTACTACATGACAGAAAAGTTATCTAGTCAGATAACATTTGCAGGATCAAATATCAAATGACTGGTATGACTGGTTAACGGCATTTTGTCTTTGCTATTGAGAAAAATAATAGCGGAAGCTGTGACCAGAGAAAGAGCAAAGCAAGGAGTCTGTCCCTCAATCTTTCATGTTATCGGTGAACTGTAAGCCCTGTTTGCGTAAATGAGACAAATATGTTTACTTGAGGTGTACCTTCCAAATCAAATATTCACCGCAGCTTTGTTTATTCGCATTCAATGTGTGAATGAAATTAACATCGAGAAAATACTCAAGGTCTGTTTTCGTCAACGTGATAAATTTAGACGTTTCACAATAGGTTAATTCTAGCATATTCTTTATTAAGGTTTAATATATCCAATTATTTTCTCACGGGCTGATTTTCCTTATGAAATAAGACGAACTTTATTGTTTGCAGTAAACTGGACAATCGTCGTCTAATAGATGACGTTTCCATATGGTAAATTTCTTTAAACCTTGAGAGGGTAGATAGACCTACCAGGTTGCAACTGCTTATCTCTACTAGTTATTAAAGCAAGAAATGCCTAACTCTACAGATTGGTAAGGCAGCGTTGAAAGAGAATTGCTGGAAGGTTGTCATTTCAAAACAGATTCTCGTCTATGCCTGGGGTGCTTTATTATGAATAATATGTTAAGACGATCAGTGATCATTTGTAGAGGTGCGTTTTGTTTGACGAAACACTAAAAGAAAGTAAAAATGTTGCCATCGGGATCAGAACCAGGGACCCATGCATTTGCTGAGTACTGCTTCATCAAATGATCTTGGTTTACTTTTCTTTAGTCACCAGTACTAATAACAGTGGACATCGACATCCAGCTCTACCTAACTTTGGAGACCAGCCTCTACGCCCCAACGGACGTGACAGTGGAAAGACTTTTATATCAAAACAAAATGCCTCCCACAATCTCGGTGGTGATATTTTCACTTTTCATTAGTATCTGTTCAGAACTTGATATTTTCAAATTCTCGATTACACTTTCTAAACCATATATTAAATGCAACTCCAGAGTCCTGTATATTTCCATCTGTCAGGGCCTCGAAATTTGAGAAGTAGAAACACGAGTCATTCTGAAAGAGCTCATTGCCAGTAGCAAAGTCTAGAAGGTACGAAGCAGTTGTAAAAATTCGGTTTGAGCTGATTTCTGTCTTTGTATAATGGGTTACTTGAATTTGTAGTGTTCTTAGTGAAACATCTTTGCAACTGTCGAGTTTAAGAGGTAATGTGATTCAAAACACAACAAAATAATTTAAGGGTACCATGCATGGGATCATGACAAAGAAGAATGTAATGTACTTGTGGATATGACAAAACATTTAGAAATGTGATCACTTTTATAGACCCCGGCCCATGCTTGTAATAAGTTCATGTGGACATTCATTTGGTCATTTGAAGAGTTTTAACTAGTTACAAAATACACAGTCCTTACTGTAAACATGTAAAACGCAGACGAAATCTGGCTCAGACTGGTTAAAATATTGGGTAATGTAAAATATTGGAACAAACTCAAGCATGGTACATTAAAGATTCAGTTTACAAATCTATCTTATGTTGTACTTGAAAGCTTTTTTCGTCTGACACTCCTCAGAGTACAATTTGTCAGAATATAACCGAAAAGGGAATCAACGAAAATATTTACCTAACTGTGTTTTACAAGGTAGCACATCAGAATTCTGACTGCCAGATTGGTGTTGTTTTGACCAATCAGTGTCCATGAAGCTGAATGCTTAACCGAATAGGCCTAATGAGAAGACAAATTCTTTTTGTCTACAAAGCAACGGTTTTCTAGCTTTGATATGAATAGATTCTAATACGACCAAGTGAAAAGCAGATCTAGCCTTCTCAATTATGCTGAAGCGATCGTCCGTATACAGTTTGGCACAATCTGAGTTTTCAAGCAAGTGCTGCCCTAGCGCAGAGTCACATTGCTTAGTGGTGTTTTTGGATTTTGAAACCCGTGGTGGTTGTTTCCTTTTAGGAAGTGATGTTTGCCGAATAAAGAATGGAACATACTGTTTGATTCTGTCAACTAAGCTCAAAGTCGTGCGGCTGACATAGCCAGCCTCGCAAAGGCAAGAAAATGAGTTCTAAAGTCCAACAGGTTTTCCACTCAAAAACTGCAATAATTTAGCCTTGATGGTAAAATCGACGACATCTTCGGTATAGCCGTTAGATAGAAAAATCTGCCTTAATGAAACGATTTCTGCCTGTAATGTCTCCTCTGAACAGATAATAATTGCACGGTGAACCAAGTTTTTGATGAGATTCAACTTGCGTGTTTTCGGGTAGAAAGAAGTCCAAGAAATGTATTGACCAGAAAATGTGGGTTTTCTGTACACACTGGTCACGAATTTAGTGCACTCTTTCTCCACTAAAACGTCAGTCCATACTTACAGTAGTTGGCCCAGATATTTTACTGGAATACGTATCCCACAGAAACACAAATCTAATTTTGTAGTCGTGGTTTTATATTTATCATTATGGCCCTCAGCAGTTTTAGCTACGGACAACCTGATAAAGAAAGACGAAGTACCAGTGAAATTGTTTCTGTTCGAAAATTAAAGTTCTTTGAAACATATCCAGTTTTAAAAGAAACTCTCACGAAAGAGCAAGCTCTGGGTGTAAGCAAAAGGTTGTATTATGAGAAAGGGCACCTTACCTTAATTGCTGGGCACGTGCATCTGACCACTTAATTTTTGGGGGATCTAAATTTTTAGCATCGACGCTTTTTTTAAAAGTACGGCAAGCCAAAGTATGCATCAATATAATGGGCATCATTTTTAAATTGTGGAAACTTTCAGTGCTGCTGTTAAATACTATACATTTTCCTTAAAAAGGCAACTGTCATATCTATTAAATTAAATCAAATTTGGTTACAAACAAGTCTTGGATGTACTCTCCCTAAGAGATTGACACTAATTAAGACTTGGTAAGGCACTTGGTGCCAAAAATGTTAAATCGCTATGAGGTCAATTATGCCTGTGTCATTCTATTGATCCCTGACTCGGCACTCATGTTCCACTTATTTCCTTCTTTCTCTTTTGTTATCAAACGTGGGTATTGTTAGAAAATAAATTTTGTGTTGGATTGAATTTCTGTGACTTCCTTTTCTGCTTATGATTGAAAATGTTAACAAACCAATCAAAACAGTCGATTTCTAGTCCTATTCTTTTAAAATAACATCCATGCAGCTTAAAATATTGGCTATTACTGACAATTTTTAAGATAGGAAAAGACCTAATAGCATGTGAACTTATGGTACAAGTATGATATGTAAAATTTCGAGACAAAATTAAAACATGTCACTAATAAAATGTTGATACCATAAGCCTAATTTACATAACTTTAAATTTACATATACTTAGGAATGAAGGCGATTGATTGCAACAGAAGGCAAATGACAGCAACCTGTAACAAAGACTGTATCAGTTACTTAACATCAAATATCTAAGGCTCATTGCATTAGTTTCAGAAAGAGTATGAACATCCTCATGCAAGTATTGTGAAAATCCCTAAACCTATCAAGAAAAAATAGCAAAGAATCACGGTGAATTTTAAGTCGCAGTTTAGCTCATCTCATCATGAAACGATTCCAGACAGTCTAACCGAGTATATGTGGCATCAGCGCTTTAGCCGTCATTCTTTTTATAACTTTTGGAGTCAGGTGTGTAAAACATACCCCATGTAGTTTACTTTTTTTTCAAAAAAGAGAAGGATAGTGCTTTTTTAAGGCTATTGTTATTGATTTACTTTGTTAGCACCTAATCGAAGTACTCTACTGTTCATCGCTTAAAATAATATTGTGGAGGGATAGAAAGTAAATAAGCGCCCAAAAATATCTTGGATAGACAATTCAAATCTCTCTACTGTAAGTGAAATCAAACTATAGTAACTGCGGTGTACTAATCATTGTTCAGCTAAGTTGTCCTCTCACAACATGATCAGACACGGTCTCTCTAATACGAAGCCAACAGCTTTGTTTCTCAGGGGAATTGTATCTTCTCACGCCGAGCCATGGTAAATACATTGTTAAGAACTATCTTATATAAATGACGTTTAGAATTTTATACAAAAAGGGCAGTGAAAATCTTTGAGAAGGCGTTGATTTCGTAATGTGTTAACAATAAGAGTCATGTCCATATTGCAGTTATTTTGAAAGAAAAAACATTGTAGTAAGAAAAATCAGAAAAGTGTAGTAAGCAACAAAGACAAATATTGTATCAGCTGAAGGGACATTACGTGTGTTCCTGTTTCAAATAATGGTATAAAGCAAACTGAAGGAATGCCCAGAAAATCAAACAACAATCTTTGGGAAGTCCGTGAAGTATAAATGAAACATTACCTAAAGGGAGATACAGGCATAGATTGGAACATGGTACTCTGCTTCGTGCAGTCGAATAATTTATTTTCAACGTTCACTTACTTTTAGAAGTATACCTTGTGCAGATAGTTCTTTCTTCCTCGACACTCCTACCGTCCATCCGAGTGACTTGAACTGATCATAAGTACTCTCTTGTTATGATGTGATTATAGAAGTCGTGGTAAATGAGATCTTAACTTACTTCCCCTTGTTAGATAACGATCAAAAGACTTATCAGTTGTGCTTGATAAAACGGTTCCCCTTTGTGTTACTTCACTTACAGAGTTCTACTTGAATTACCTATTGTCTGAATTTAACAAAGTTGCTTCTAAAGGTTGTTGGCATCAAACCTGAGTTCCCATGTGAGTTTTTTAAATGTCATTACAAGTCGAATCATTTTTCTAGAACATATTTGAAAACAAAAGGATAATATATTGTTCCATGTTCGCGTACAATTGTGATTTTCTTTTATGAAAGTAACTTCTTTACAAGATAGAAAGCATGTTTTCTGTCGTACTCAATAGTTTATGGCTTGTTTAAGAGAGTGGATACAAAACAAGGGTAGTCTAGAACATAATTACTAAATCCCTTTTGAAAAGTAGCAAAGGGGTCTGCCAAGTGTATTCGAGAGATAAGAAATGAGGTAATAGAAAAAGCGATAATCGCTGTTTATCCTTAAAGCAAAATAAGGCACTATAAGAGAGGAGATCAAGGGTGGAACTTTAGATCTTCATGTACTGCAAAGGAAAATTATGAAAATGCTAAAATAAAATTCAAAACTTTAAAGAGCTTCTGCTGTTTGAGATGTTGTGGTTTTGACCAGTCAGTGTCTGCTATTTGATTGACCGAAAATGCCCCAAAGCGGAATTAACTTGATGCCAAGTTTGACAATTACTATTCTCGATGCGTAGGCATATATTGATGGGTAATTTTTTGGATACTTTTTTATCAACTTCTTTTTTATAAGGTTAGGTCAAACAGGGTAAACATACAACATAAAGACCAACGTACCAATTTTTAATAAGTCACGGAATATGAAGATTTAGTTGACATTGGTCTGATGGTCAGGCTAATACTCTAATATGTGGTAAATGGCAAAGGCAACTTAAAGTCATCTCGGTGAACGAAAGAAACATCAACAACCTTGTCGAGTGTTAGGGTTAGAAAAATATACCGGTAGGAAAATGTGAGAAAAGGAGCTAGAAAATAACAAACATTAGTTCTCGGTAAATTTTATCTAGTGACGTTAAGTGCTTAAGCTTCATATGACTTTTTGTCTAAGGAAATCAGCTCGAAGGGTACTTGTTAACGAAATGGTTGTCTAAGGGTACTTAACTAGCAGTTTCAGCTGAAGAAGTGCCACAACAACTTGCACTGCACATGCCATTGGGCGAACGAACAAAATTTATCCGTTCTATGAAAATGTGACAAAACGTTTGCAGAAGGTGTCAGTTACACCTCGGCAAAAACAGTTCCTAAGGCCTTGTGTTACATTTCACAGCATTACAGTGAGTGTAGCCATTGATAACACTTTTTATTTCACATATCCCATGCATTTTTATACCTTTTTAGTCTTCTTTGTTGTCAGAGTAGATAAAAACGGTTATTTCATTCGAGAGACGTTAATAGACAGTTATTGAGGGTACTGGTTAACTGAGAAAGAGAGCAAATGAGCAACAGAAGTGTGGTTCTTCAGATGGATGGAAGATATTTCATAGAATGATGAGTCACAAATAACCAGTTCTGAAACAAATGACTTACACAGACAGTTTATACTAAACTTGGCAATAAGGTAACTGCACCTTCTAGGGCATCTCTTTCGGCAAGAAAGGATTCAAGGAATTGATTATACACATGAATGATAACTCCTTCATTTGTAACTGAATTGATGTGTCTTCTGGGTCATATATGCTGAAGATAATGCAGAGAGAGAGAGGGAGACAGCAAAGTTATTCGCAAATACCACAAAGTCAACTTCAGAAATGTCTCGTGGATAGAAATACCAATCTCAATTTGGCATTTACGGGAATAGTGCTTTGTTAACTATGTACGTTAAAGATTGTATTCTAGTAAAATCGGAGTATTGTTACCGAGGACAGATTTAAACACATGCTGGACAGCTTCTTTAGAGAAGGCATGTATTACATCATGGCATAGCGTGTGTCTGAGCACCGATATATAGGAGTGGATGCAAATAAAGCATTGAATATATTATCCTGCTGGCATTTGAGAAATCTGTACTTGAACTATCAGATGGCCGTCTTAGCTACAGCACCATGTGATACAGCGATGCAGTAGCTGCATCGACGTTCTTCTTTCAATCTTTGATAGTCTTGTTTCCCTTAAAAGAGTGAATATCATATTATACTTCAGTGAGTCCCTAAGTAAAACAGATGCATGATGATTTATTCTCACGTTTTTACACGATGGTGCTAAGGAAATCCTGCTGCTCTTTGCTCAAATAACATAACATCAAGGGTTTTGGGTGAAAACTGTTTCCATACCTTTCCATCACTCACTACTTAAATGACCACATTTCTTCACAGCTAAATATCGCGAAGATTTTGATTGGAAAACAGCAGGGTTAAAATATTCTATTGATCAACGAGTAAATTTTTACCAGCTACGAGAGGTTTTTTCTTTATTTCCATTAATGCCAAGGGTAGTCCCATACTCTATTGCAGAGCATAGGGGATGTGATGTGGTAGAGAATCACATGTCCTGAGCCACAACATGGTAGGGTGGCCAGTACCCTTCCTCTCAGCCTTATCCTTCCACTTTCACTTGTAAACAATCTTTTTAATAACTTAGCTACATACAAATCAAACAAACTTTTATACTAAATTTTAGGAATTTAACTAGAAATTTTAGTTTAAGTTTTAGTTTTAAAGTGTTCCTTAATTTTGAGGAATTGAACAGCATAGGCATCATAACATTGTTTGAATATACTCGGCCATGTATGTTGATTCTTAGTTCCTTTTTGATTTTGATGAGATTATGTTGTATGCAAAGACAGCCTCACAAAAATCTATTCCTAACTGAACGTCTGTGTAGTTGCTTTCTTTAAGGTATGGGCATAAAACTGTGTCTATTATAAACAAATCACAAATGCAAAGCTTTGGAAGATTAAATGAGATACTTGATAAGTAATAGCTATTGCTAAGTTGAATGAGGTTACCTGCGTCAATGCAAGGGATAAATGTGGTGAAGTCTTATTATAGTCACTTGTAAATGATTTGATTAACTGAGTATAATCGCATTAAAGATATCAAAGCTCAACTTTTTAGGACCCTTGGGATTGCTTTGGTTTTTACCTTTAAGTACGTTAAGACTATAAATAAGAGATTAAAATGAAACGTTTGATAACGTGACGTCATGAATATATTTGATGACGTCATTCTTTATGATCCATTCTACAAATTAGCTAGGAGGGTTGCCGTTCAAAGTAAAACTTAGTGGTTGTTTGATTGCAAGGAACATTTGATAGATTTAATGTATAAAAACATGAACAATTGACAAAAAACTGTCGATTAGGGTACTGTAAAGTGTGAAAAATTTAGATCTTAGCTATTAACAGCAATATTAAAATCAAATCCTTCATAACAAAGACGAATCAAGGACTGTTGATATAAACGAGGCCAGGATAAACTAGTACAGCATGATGTATGCAAATTAAAATCAAAATGTTGAGTCAAAAATATAACACTGGGACAATTTAAAGTCTGTAAGTCTGATCACTGATGGAATCTCTATTAATTTTCATTTATATCATACATATTATAATTTCTTATGGGAGTGTGAGAGAATAACTATGATAGCGAATTAGTAATTCTCAGTAAAATATTATGAAGTCATCTAATGTAAATTAAATTGTACGATATTACATCTTAATATGAATGTTAATGAGGAAAAAGAAATTGCTTTATCATCCTTCCAAAAAAGCATTAACCACTTCCTTAATTATGCATATTCGTTCTATAATCATGTTTCCTGACGAAAAAAGAAGATCAAAGGCTACAAAAGTAATGAAAGATCAAGTCTCGACCAATCATTTCTTAAAAGGAACCGAGAGAAAGAGTTCGCAGAATGAGGGGGGCGGGGAGGGGTGGGTTTTGTAAGGTCTAAGGAAGGGGCGCTACTATTAATACGTTGGCTGATACAAATCGAGTTATGCCAATATCAAATCGACTTTGTGTATAGGTCATTTCTTAGTGCATAAGAACTGCGAAGATGAACAATATTATGATTTAGGACAATTGACAAATTATCACTGTTGGGAGTGACGGCAAAACAAATTACATGACAGTCACGTGGTTTTCCTCTAGTGACGAAAAAGTTGAGTAATAAATAGCTGATTTATCGGCGCGTGTTTATGTAACTAATCAAAAATTCGATTATATGTCAATAACGAGGACCAACCTTAGGCAAAATTCCTTGATTGTTAACCTGAAAATTTACAAATAATTTATTAAACCGTAGTTAAATGAATCGAAATATAAGATCGCTCAGTCTATATATTATTATTTGACGCTCGCTGTGGCAAGTTACACTGTGTTTTAGTTTATTAATGTCGGGTTAATTACATTACGTTATACACCTATGATTTGACTTGTAACTTATGCTTCCTAATTTTCTCTCCCTTCTCCCCAGAGGTCAGAACATGAAAAGTGAAAGAGATAGTATGACATACAAAATAAAAAAACCTCGGATATCTATTTTCTGAGAAGAATCATATGTGTCATGCTTTAATACAGTAACTCGCCATTTTTTGATTGAATAGTCATTGATAATTCATCAGATTGCCATAACCACCAAATAGGCCTACCTAGGGGAGGGAGAGAGGCCTTTCGAAAATGTGTACAATTGGGCAGTATTTAGGTATACTGACATACCCTGGAACAGATCATTTCTCATACACATCAACTATTTTCAAAAATCCATTTCCTAATATAATCATTTAGTTGGAGAGATCAACAGTGTTGCCAATGCAAAATTTCTGTTAAGGAAATTGTCTTCCCATGATGGTTCGGTAAGGAATTGATCTTAGAACCAAAATGGAAACACATTAGGACAAGGTTATCATAGGTGAGTGGGTCACTGGTCCGAAATTTGTTGATGACATAATTTTCTATTCCTCTATTATACAAGTATCACTTTGAATCCTCACTTTCCAAGTTTGTCTACGTTGGCAAATATATCAGTCAATATAATATTTCAATTAAAGATTTAATTTAATCCATACATCGATGCTTACTGACGTAGAACTGTGTAAAAAAGAAAATGTTTGATCAATTATGTTAAATACAGTTTTGCCTCGTCATTTACATTAGAGAGAAAGGGTATGTTTAACTCCTGTTTATTACATGCCATGATTATAACTACTATTGCAGATGATAAAGCAGTTGAAATAAGATGTTACAAATGTTATTACACCCTCGACATTAATTACGAGTTTGTCTCTTGGGTAACAACTCAAACTCTACTTCTGAATAATCCATACATAAATATTTCACGTAATAGTTGAAGTTCCCTCTCCTAAACATAATTCGACTTTCTTTTTCAATTTCTGAATTGAAATTTAAATTTTTCAAGTTGTGTTTATTCCTTACAATGATGGGTTCCCAACTCTCCATATTCTGTTCACATTTATCTCTTTTAAACTTGATCCATTTTCCATAAACCTTTTTACTTTAATATTTTCATTTTTTATAAGCTAGGCGTACAACATGATGAGAAATCACAGACAATGAATTCTGAAATTACTCGCCAAATAGGAAACTTGACGCCGACAACGTTTCTTCCTTTTTCAAACTTAGTTAGGTTTACTACTACATTTGGAAGCAACTGAAGTTCGTCTTTAGAAACTGTCAATTTTTGTGATAGAAATACAATATTTTACACATAGGTAATTGCTAGCTACTCGAGTCATTGTATATAAGTCTAATGATTGTGATGATTTTCACATCGCACTCTCCAACCTTCACGGAGGAAGAGAGAGAGAAAGAGTAATTTTTAGAGGAAAGAAACACTTTAACTCCTATCTGACGAATCGATGACAAAGGTATGTTATCATATGTTTCAAATCCTGTAATCTTCTCATTTATCTTTTAAAAAACACCAAACCCTTTCTCTTATTTCTGTGGGTGTCTGTATTTTCCTGATTTCAGTTCTCCTTCTTTGTTGTGAGCATTTTACTTATCCAAGTACTTACAGGTTTTCTTATGATTGAGTTTATCAGTTTTTCCATCACTGTTTAGATTTCTTAGGCCTTGTTATTCATGAGCATTTGCCTAGGATGATAAAGGGTGATTCATGTGAGTAACCAACCTTGACATTGAAACTATCAGGGTTTACTATCTATGTCATAATACTTCCTGTTGCAATGGATGTCTCGTCTTGATGGTTATCTTAAAGAGACTTATTAACCTGTTTAGCTCGACAAAAGACGTCAGATTAGTTTAAGATGTAACCAACTTATAAGATAGCTGTGATCTGCAAGAGGACATTCGTTTTGTGAACATGTGATCAATTGAAATGTAGCTTCATTAGAAAAATCAGCCCTGGAGACAGATTAGTTCACCTTTCCAATTAATTTGCTTGACTTATTTCTTTGCAATAATCCGTTTCCAGAAAAATATTGAACATGAGATAGGTCACCAGTCAATATCACTGCTTTTACTCTTATTATAATTTGTCTAAGAAAATAAAGAAACGAAGCAGAGGCGACTAACACAGGGATCGGAACTCTGCTCGTTAGCAGCTGAGGCCGTTTATGAAGGCAGATTTACAGATGACAATAAGCAGAATCTATGTGATAATATTTTTAAAATAAAAGTTATTACAGCTTTTCTATTTTATGCAAAAGATAAAACTGCAAAAGATATTGTTGAAAAGCAACTCTAAGGATTTTAATTGAAGGTTTAGTCACCCAAACTAAACGTGACATTTGCATTATCAAAATGCCATATTCTACTCTGCTATTTGATTTGTGTCTTGTGGAATACCTGGCTCATAGGGTTTCAAAGTACGTGAACGCGTCATTATGTAGTACAATTTCCAAAATCATTAAAGCAGGAATGGTGTTCGGAGAGTTATTGCAGTACATGATATTCAGCCTACTCGCTTTTTTCAGTTACTATGTCATACTATTTTGACTGCCTACGTACATCAGTGGTTCCAAAATGACCGATGAAGATTGTTTATGTGACCTATTGCAAGCATAATGTCAATGACCAAAACAACAGGAACATGTTTGGCTTTTCAAAATCATTAACGCTCTTTATATAGGATAAACAAGTTTAGGCATCCGAATGGTTGAACAGTTAAGAAACATTATGGGTCTAGTTGATATCCAACTCACTAGACATCTTAATAACAGAAAAGATGGGGGAATAAAGCCGGCCCCACTTTCATTTAACATTTTTGTTAAAGCTCGGGCTCCTTAGGTATTGGAAATTATGGAGGTGTTTTCATCAATAATGCCGAAATGTTAATGAACTGTAAAAATGTGGAAATCGGAATTCAGATTCCACGTAATTCAGACATTTTAACATTTATGGTATTCTGCATTTTAATGCATGTTCTTTGTTTATTATTGCGTCTACAAAGTTATTATATCAGGATTGCTAAACAAGTTATCTTTCTCCCGCGAGTCTTTCGAAGTTACTTGTGAAATATTTTGTACTCAGAAGTCCAAAGGAATAAGTAATAAAGGGATTGTTTGCATGGAAAAATTTGGTTGTATTAAATGAAAGGTGGCCTCATATATAACGTTGTTAATGTACTTGAGGTCATGTCTTTATAGATTGCCACAAACGTAAACTGATAGTATTTTAAACATTAGCTATTCAGATAGAAAAAGTGTGAGAGTCATTCTTCAGTTACAGTAAAATCACCCAGATTTCAAGGAAAGTGTGAAAGTTGAACTCGATAGGCCAGAAAGAAACGACAGGAGACAACTTTTAAAAAGCAGGCTATATAACACCTGTTTATGTTTACCAAAAGTAAAGCTAATGTATCGACTGTTTGCTTGAAAGAAATTTATATTATATCTTGTATATATAGAAAGGGAATCAGCAAATAAAAAAGTGAGGTCTTCGTAACAGCAAAATATGTCCATATGCAATGAACTTTATTTGGGAGAATCTAGAAATGGTATGAAAAGATGGAAAGCTAAAACTATGTGGCAAGATTATAACTCATTGCAATTTTTTAAAATTCTTGTAAAAAACATCGAACTGTGAAAGCATTATTAATTAGGAATCAACAGTTGGGGTGAATTAAAATAGATAAGTAAATGTTATTTGTTGTAGGTTCAGATATGCATAAATGTGTGTTAAAACTTTGAACAGAAAGAAACTTGAACAGACTCCCAATCCAAAGTTGCGTGAATTCCCCTGTGTACCCAAAGTGACACAGACATAACTTTTAGGTGGCCCATGGGTTTTTAAACTTTGGCAAAAGGTACCATGCAGATGGAGCAAATGCGTGCATTTTTACCGTTACATCATAATGGTACCATAAATAATAAAGCAGAGAGACAGTATTCAAGTAATATAAAAGTGAGTGCCTTAAGGAAGCAATGGAATAGAAGGCTCTCTAAGGGTGCCAGAAATAGTGAAAAATTCTCGAAAGAGCTAGGTTGATATGTAGAGTAAGCTTTACACACTTTAACTATTTCAACGCCTTAGCTATTTTGAAATAACACTATTATATTTTATGTACATAAAATATGATTACTTAAGGGTTGAAACAAGTGTTACTATAGAATTTACAACAATGGTTTGGCATAGACGAAGTTGATGAAGACCAAGAAAAATTAAAAAGTAGGAGAATCATAATAGCTTTGTAAAATACATATGCCCTCTTCAACTAACAAATGCACATAATAGAATTCATTCAAAGTACTTGTAGGAGGTTTAGAACATTTTCCTTGAAGTAGGCGTATGGCGATTGCCCTTAACTAAAACGATTTGCTACTGTAAGAAACTGTTAGAAGAGACACTAGTGAAAAGTGAAAATGTCACCACCGGGATCTATATGTAAGAAACTGTATTGTAAGAGCGGCCGTGGTCTAGTGGTTAAGGAGTCGGACTCACATGCCAGAATTTGTGGGTTCAAATACCGCCTAGCCTGATATAAAGACTATCGGTTGGGAACGGTAACGGGAGACCACCCCTGTAAATGTGCTCTCTCCCCAGGACATTGCTAACTCTGGCTGGGCAATAGGCTACGCTCGAAATCGAGTATGCCCAGGGCGATCTAAGTAACAGGCCTGGACAACATGCAACTGGAGGCTACGACTGGAGGCCATCCGAAAATTTAGAATAATTTAACCTTTCATCATAAATCATAATATATGCAGTTTATCATTGCCATGTACTGGATTATGAAGTCATAACAATAGTTGATGAGCACAGCAGACAGTACACAGCAGGCAGATGCTCATGTTTCACGATCAAGATGGCACTTTCCTGTTAAAGCAACGGTCATTATTCAACCTTGTGAGCTGAAATCGTGTCTTTACTCTGACCTTTTGCATCATTTAGTGGATTTC
>JAAAKL020004711.1:0-20479 GCA_010016065.2 Carybdea cf. marsupialis auct. non (Linnaeus, 1758) | reverse complement strand
GCCTTTGGCAACTTCCTGAATATGAGTGTATACAGGGTGCTATATTTATGCTTGTCAACGAACATGCCATATCCATGAGTGGCTCTCTTTGTACGTCTGCAATTTCTCAGAGGGCCACCCAGATGCCATAAAATAGGCAAAGAGGTCTCCTAAATCGACACGTGGTAGTTCATTCAGGCTCTCAGTGCAATTTTTAATATGGATTGGTTCGCTGAGCTGAATGTATGTGTTCTCCTCGGCACGTACACAAAGACGCTCTGAAAACTTCGTCGTGAAGTCACTTTCCTCGATTTTCTCAGCGTCAAGTTCCTTCGCAGCAATACACAAACGTACCAGTTGATCTTTAGTGTATTTAGAGAATGTAATTCCGCATTGTCTTAAGAAAATATGTAGTTGATCAACAGTAAACGAAGAAAGTCTTTTTCGTCTGGCATGATTGCTGTTTACAAAAATTTTAGTCCCACCTTTGCAAGTTTTGATGACGTAAAATTATCCAGATCGAGGCTGACGGGGGGTTAAAATGACAACTGGAAAGTTCCGTATTACGGACAGCCGACGGAATGTCCACCAAAATGATTGTATTTGCCAGTGGAGGACAGTATAACTATTTGTACTGGTATTAGCATTTATATAACAGCGAAGATACATATTAAATTTTTTCATTTAAAACTATTATAAATCGAAAATAGAAGAAAAACTTTTACGCTTCATAATCACATGTTAACGAATCTGAACATCGTAGCTAGTAATACGTACTCTGTTTATCCGAAATTGAATGAAGCTCTTCAAACAGGAATGATTCGTAGAATTTCTTAAGTTCCGAGGCTAATGTAATTTGCATATGATAGGCTTTTTGAAACATGGTAAAGAAGATGTAGCAGAATGCTTTGTTACTTCTAGCAAAATCTGGCAATTTTTCAGTGTTTTATCAGGGAGTTTTGTGCACTTCTTTGACTAAGTGTATTTTTGAGCTTACAATAATACTTCCTATACATTTAGGACGTTAAAACATGTAGAAATGGTTTACTCTGTAGACTCTTTACTGTAAAAACAAATTCTTAGGATAAAGAGCGTTTACAGCAAGACGGTATTATCACGCATCAAGAAGATGTGAACGTCATTAGCTGACGTAAGAGAAAGCAAGCTTTAGGACCGTCGTAGTGTCGTAGAAGGTGAGGTCAAAGAAAACGCATGTGCCACTGTGGCACGAAAAGTCCCTGATGGGACTTATTTTTATTGGGTCACTTAAGTAGAACCTGCGTATGAACGCATAACTTGCTATAATGTAACCTCCTCCTCAACGATAGTATGCACAGGGGTCCCCTTATATACGCCTTTTCGTTGGCATACTGAGGTCACGTTCATACAATTTTCGCTCTCAGTAGCATTGCTTGTTTGGCACCGACAGTTTTTGGCGCAAGGCCATAGCGCATATTCGTCCCGTAAGTTGAGTATTATGATTTGTCATCACGGTCGGTTACATGTATTTTTTGAGATACTGTTTAAGTGTCAGAAAGATTACCGATGAATGAATCCTGCATGTACATGTGAGAAATAATATCACTGCATCGTTTTCCCGCTCGTAAAAGCAGACGTTTTTACGATAACGTACTTCTGAAATTCAAATTGGTGTCGAGGTATCAGGAGAACGTGTTTAAGTTACCCCCTGGCCCCTTTTGTGCAGCGTGGACGGGTGTCTTGTTGGCAGATCGTTGAGGTTGTTGAATTGATTTAAAACGTTGACCCCTTGTAGATTCTCTTGAATGGCAGCCAACGAATACTTCAAGGCATTAAGTGTGAAATGTTGCTATTCTAGGTGTATCACCCATGGACATTGCTACTAAACTAAGAGCAGCAGTCTTCGATAGCACAGGATGCACAGCATCTGCAGGCTTAGGACCAAATATCCTCATAGCAAGAATGGCAACAAGGAAAGCGAAGCCGAATGGACAATTTCACGTCACAAAAACAAAAGTACCAGACTTTATTGGTAGGTTTTATATTGGAGCTAACATATCATACCGCGTAATCTCTTACAGGGTCTCTGAAGGTATGTACTGAGAGCACCGGAAACGGAATGTTCCGAATTTTTACCTACCTACATAAAATCGAGTCTGTCTGTCGATCTGTTTGCCAGTCGGCCCATCCGTCCTCCCCGGAATAGCTTCCACAATTTTATTCGTACAAAATGCGAATTTATCTTAGCTATGATTAGATCCATGATTCATCGTGGGCCTGGTGGGAGTTATCTTGAGGACGCCACGGGCAAAAATATGTACTCAGATAGCGCAAGTAGATATGAGGAAGGCATTTCGAGAGAAAAAATACTGGCTTTTGAAACAATCTTGGAATCTTGTCTAATCTAATCTAATCTTGGAATGGTATCAAGAGGTATCAGCGGATATGGAGCGTCCCTGGACGGCGAATGATTTAGGGGTGAGAGACTTCGTGGCCGCATCATTATTACCACTGCTTAGCTGAAGCGAATCTAAGTATCATAATTGATGGCTTTATTTTCAGATCTGACGACCTGACGACCTTACGAGAGCGCAAGATATGTTAGTATTTCTAACTATTTCTGCGTCACTACACACTACAGCCAAAATTCAGTATAAGTGAAAACACTCTAATATGAAATCTGATCTCTTTAGCTGAAAATCAAGCAAATTTTCTAACATAAATTGAAAAAGCACAATTTAAACTATATGGATGGACAAAAACTAAGAAATATTCTTCGGTAATCTAAGAGTGTTTTCACTTACACTGCATTTTGGCTGTAGTGTGTAGTGACGCAGAAATAGTTAGAAGTACTAGCATATTTTGCGCTCTCGTCAGGACCGAGATATACTACCTAGTCCGCGAGAAAATGTTCACGTTATCGGATTCTTAATGTTTCACTGCCAAATTTGTAAGTAGCAGCCTCTTTCTGATGATGGCCTATGACGTAGTTAACGATGTTTCAGGTGAGAGATAAAGTTAGCTGTGCATGTAGAAGCAAGGTAGATCAACACCTTGTAATGACACTAGATAGCCTGTGTGGAATGACCAATTATAAAAACCAACGAAAATGCCAACCATAAATACCAATGAACCCTTCAATTTCATGAATTAGAAACGATGTCGTAAAAGGCGACAAACTTTCTCAATCCAGTTCTGCAACGAGTCTGCAGCAGTGTGGGCTTTACTACAACCCATTGTTTTAAAAGAGATAATTTCCAAGATGTACATGTCATTTTACCTCATTGTAAGGTGAAACGGGATATGTAACGAGGAATAGCGCAAATGGATATCCGTTTCTATAGCAAACGTCGTACATCATTCGCTCATTTTCATCGCGATAAATTGAAAGGGTGCAACATTGTTGTCCATGACTATTAAGTAGGGAGCAATTTCACAATTATTCCACACCGGTGGCATCTGTTGTACATCTTACACATTAGGTAATATCTTGCAGTCACTGTAGGTACCTTGGCCGTGACTATGGGTCTTACAACGACACCGAACTCTAGATGGTTTGCTACAGGTTCGCACTAGCCATTTCACATATATTCCACACCAGTAGCATCTGTTGTACAACTTACACGTTAGGTAATATCTTGCAGTCACTGTAGGTACCTTTGCGGTGACTATGGGTCTCACAACGACACCGAACTCTAGATGGTTTGCCACAGGTTCGCACTAGCCATTTCACAATTATTCCACTCCGGTAGCATCTGTTGTATATCTTACACATTAGGTAATATCTTGCAGTCACTGTAAGTACCTTTGCGGTGACTATGGGTCTTACAACGACACCTAACTCTAGATGGTTTGCTACAGTTTCGCACTAGCATAATGCTTATTAAATGGAATATTTAATCCATATTCCCGAGTATATAGAGGTTTCCCGTAAAGCTCCCTAGTTTTTATGACGATGATTACACTTGATGCCTACTAGAGTAGGAAAGAGATTCCTGTTCCTTTAGAATGCCTTTCTTCATGTCAACTTAAAATCTCATTTTTGTATAGTTACACAAAACGCTCACGACTTGCCTGGAGTTGGATGGTCTCTCGGTAATAAACTTACAAACTTAAACATAACAACTTGTGGTGATGTTCAGAAGTTTCAACTAGCGTACCTTCAGAAAGAATTCGGTAATAAGACCGGGCTGTCGTTATATAACTTTAGTCGCGGTGAAGACTCGCGCCTATTGCGGACGGAGCACGAGAGGAAAAGCGTATCAGCAGAGATTAATTATGGAATTCGCTTTGACAAGGTAAACACCTATAGAAGGTTGCAGCAGTTATTTAAAAGTAATTTCTTAATAGATAGATACTTCATATTGTAGTCTGTTGACTGTCCATCGAACGTAGGCTGAAATGTATGGAACTGTTTATGATAGAAGAGCTACATCGTAACGAACCAAAGAATCTATAATGTTTGTATGTGTATATCTTTTGATGTTCTGCTTCTACCCCTCTATTTGTCGACGGATCTTCACGAAATACGGGTGATGAGCTCCTTGGACTCATAGAATTCCAACAACGAAAGATGAACCACCGCGAAGTTGATCTCCGGTCCGGGGCTGTACTTCTCGTTGGTGGGCCCGAACTCCATGAAATTATAAAGTAAGGGTTCAAAATTTGGTATGCACACCCTCAAGCCCTTTAGAAGTATGAAGAGTGAGACTGACGCATCGGTGGTGGGTGGTCTTAGCTTGTACCTGTATAAAACTAATGGATACTCTTATTGTTGTTGCAACCTGAATCAAGTGTTTGCATTCTAATGATAATTAGTTCTGCGTGATTCTTTGTTGTAACTGGATCCACGGTGCTCTGTCTGATGTTAAATGGGGTATTTGATGTGTGTTTGACCATTTTTTTAGAAGACCAAGAAATGATATTCTTTCATTCCCTGGTGCTCTCCTACCTCTTATTTTTCCAGCTATGACAATGTTCTCCTCTTTAACAATTTGCCTTAGAGGGATCTCTTTCACAATTTGCCGTAGAGGGTACTCTTTCACAATTTACCATAGAGGGATCTCTTTCACAATCTGCCATAGAGGGTACCTCTTGATTTTTTGTTTCTGATTTGTTTCTGTCTGTATGGGATAAGGATACTTAATGTTTATATCATATTGATTTCGCAACATTTCATATTTCATATTTAATTCATATTTATTTGATATATGTACGTTTGGTAGTGTTTTCATGGACAGAAGTTTATCAGCTACAGGTACTATTCAGTGCTAACCTCTGAAATTTACTTACTTAACAAAAATACTATTCAAAGAACCTTCTAAAGCTTAAAAAGGGTCATCAAAAAGGTGTTTAGAGTGGAAACCGGGTAATTTAGAGAATGTGGAATGCGAAGTACCAGCTGTTTATGATTCTACGCCTGCTATTTCATTTGGTAGACATCCGTTTCCTCGGGGTGAAATTCAATTTAATCAAGATATTATACAGGTAGAGTAACTGCTTTTAAAAAGACGAGGAGGGCATTTAGGTATTTATTATTCCCGTTAGCTCGATTGTCTGTGATGTACATACTGTCACTTTGAATTCATTTAGTTTGATTTTCATCCAATTGAAGAAGTTAGTGCCATTAGTATTAGCATTGACAAAGTTCATAGTTTGATATACATTTGACAATCAATTTTATATATCGAACATACTCATTGTGCCAGTATTATTCTGTTTTAATCACAGGAATCCGAACCAGAGGAATTTATTAAAGAACTTGCTGAAGAGGTTCATAAACGATTGGAAGCCATCGACATGAAAGGGTCGACTCTTACTTTGAAGGTAATATCTTAAAGGGCAGAATGGTAAATAGACAAAACGGTTTCGTAGTAAGGTAATCTTGAATGGAAGTTTTGATACTATACTAATGCATATTCATGTCTATTTATCATAATATTGGTGTCTACCATAGCAATTGATTGCCCTGTGCTGCAAGAAAATCTTCAAAATCCATCGCTTTTCGCTGACTAGGAGATTGCTTTAAAAAGTACTTTAATCGGCGCGGTGTATGATTACAAAAAAAGATGTTGAATTTAGATACCAACTCATATCAAAGTCTTCATAACAGCTTTTGCCGTAGTATCCGCGCCAATTTTCCCTAATCGTCTCTCCACTTTCCTCGTAATGCTCACAAAAATGGTGAAAAGTTTGTAGCAGCGCACTGTTTGTATCCACTTTTCTTTAGCAACACCAGGACAAGCCACGGCGTGTTTCATTCCCTTAAAAGCCACTCTTTTTAAGAAGTGTCTACTTTGATTGAAGTTGCCTGGATGCTGACTCTAATTAGCTTAATTGCTCACTCCATCCTAAATCTACACACTTCAGTCGCACGTAATAGCTCTAAGTACCAGCTGCTTCTTTGTATCCAAGGATCCTTTCCCTTCCGATGGCTGTTTCCTATAACGAAAGTGATATCTGTAACACTCAATACTTGTGTAGTTTTATCTTGCAATCCCTTTCAACGAGAGCGTTATAACCGTAAATCCTTTATAACCGAGTACAAGATATTAAAGCATTTTACGTAACTGGGATTATTATGTTATGTATGATTGTAAAAGTATACTCGAGGTTGGTTGAATATGTGGCTACTGTAGCAATAGTGGAGCGTGTGGCCATGTGGTCTAAAAGCTTGCTTTGAAACCACCGACCCGGGTTCGATTTCAGCGCTGGGAAGCTTTGACGACTTCTCGTGAAGGGTTCAAGTGACTGTGGTCTATTCAGCCACTTTCACTCTAATTCACAGGGTAGGTTGCTCAGCTGATCGAGTAGTTGAGATCTCATACGTCGTATAGATGGGAGAGTCCATCATTAGGATCACAATACTTAAAAAAATTAACCTTCAATCACTTTCTCCCAATTCTAGCTGATGGTAAAGAAGGAGGATGCTCCAAATCCAGCGAAATTCATGGGTCATGGTTGGTGTGATAACATTTCTCGATCGACGACGATCAGTACACCAACGTCTGATGCAGAAATAATTGCTCGAGAATGCATAACTATTTTAAGGCAGCTCAAATTTGCTCCTCAAGACTTTAGAGGTATGGGTATACAGATAGGTAAACTTGTTGATGCCACGGTGGTACCAAAGCGTGGTACCACTCTGCATCGTTTTGCAAAGGGGAAATGCAACAATGAACAGAAAGGTATATCTGAAATACCTAGAGATCGAGCTGACGTGGAAAACGTAACTCTAGACCCTGCAAATATTAACGTTGAGGAGGCAGGTATGAGCGAATCTTTAATGACATCTGCTGCAGGATTAGCAGAAAGTATATCAGAAGGACAAGACGTTTACAATAAAATTGATACTGCTGTTATTCAAACAGAGACACGTTTGGAGAAAGAGGCTAAACAACAGGCACATTACAGGAAATTATTATTACAAGGCGATGTAAAGGGAAGTCAGGTACAGGGAGAGAAGGGGAGCAAAAAGAGTGCTATTCGGTTGGAAACAAGTCCTCGCAAGAGAAGCCCAATGAAGAAAGACGGCAGAAAATTCAGTCCACGAAAGGGCAATAACCAAAAAGAAAGTCCGTCCAAAAAGGTGACAAAAGCCCCGTTAAATAATAACAAGATGACTGATTTTATAACAAGAACGAAGCTGAAAGGCTCATCGCGAGTGAACCAAGGCGGTGAAATAGAAAACGAGCCGCCGCTTCCTTTTTTACCAACGTCGCCGATAGACCATTTCTCAAAAAGGCCGCAGGCTACAAGGCCGGTTCATGCTATTGATATTGACCCAAACGTACTACAGGAACTTCCGGAGGATGTACGGATGGCCATCATGAAGGAGTACAACATACGTGAAGAGATGCTTCCGAAAATTGATGTATCACCGTGTAAAATGGTACGCTGACTTCTTTATTTAGTAAAGCACTTAACTACACGTGTCTTTTGTTAATACTTACGATAGTTGTTAAACAGTTCTTTTAAATTCACTTAATTCAGGGACGTTACTAGTAACTACCGTTTAAAGGAGGAAGAATGCTTCCAGAGCGCAACAACAGGTGTGAGTTTATTGGTTGGATAATTAAAGAGCATTTTAACAATACTTCTTCAGTTATCTGGACTTCTTGGGACAAAGATTTTAGTCCACAACATCAAAACTTTTGGATAATCGACATTACGTGAGTACACGCAAAATGACTCAGGCAACATAAATGTAAACGCTCATTTTTTGTACAAATTTTAACACATTTAAAATGAAGGGTCTATTTTTGGTTCATTTCAAACAAAGGTATCGTCATACAGAATACTTTATTACTTTTGTATTTGTTGGGTTTGTTAGATATTTCAGATAGCATACTTATTTGATGGGCTTTGCCTCCTGGAATATTTATGAACTGGTTTTTCTTTCCTTTTTTTCTGTGCAAAAGCACGAGATGTACTTTCGTGCTCCTCCCCAATCCCACTAATGGCATATACTCCTATACGACAGAAACAATCCAACTGTATTTTTCCTTTCAGAAATCGTCGATTTGACCAATATTTTGTGTTACAGGACCCATTGCGCGTAACGGATGAAACGAGTGGGCTGCAGACGCCTGGGTTCACGACGGCTACCAAAATTGATACAGAATCCACGGAGCAGGGAACACCAAAGCGGCAGCAACACCATTTGGGTACAGATACCCCTCGGCGCTCGCAGTTACCTTTTACAGATGGCTTCTTGTCACCTTCACAAGTAGATCTGTCAGTATTACCCGACTTACCAGACAATATACGACATGAAATCGAGGTACAGTTACAGAAAAGAGGCGCACTTTCACGGTCAAAGCTGCCGAGAGGCAACTGCAATAAACAAGAAAGTATATCTCGAGCTTCCACCTCAGATTCTGTGGCTGCCCCGAATGAGATGACTACTCCGTTTCCAGAGGCTGTAAGGCATTTATCGATTGATTTGATGTCTCCATCCCAATTGGATATGTCAGTAATGGATAATTTACCAGGGGATATAAGGAAGGAGGTCGAAACTGTACTTGCAAATCGAAAGCGAAAGATGCATGAGACCGATGCCACAGGACATCTATTGTGTCTCGAAGCTGATAAGAAGTCAAATGGTGCAATCGATAATGATTACCAGGTCAAGGAACAGCAAGGAAACGAAACGCCTGTTAGAGTGAGATCACACAATGAATCCCTTTTTTCACCGTCGCAGATAGACCCAGCTGTAATGGAAGCTCTACCATGGGAGTTGCAACAAGAAGTTCATCTCGGAATGAGGAGACGAGCAATGAGGAAGGACATGGAAAAAACAAGAAGGGGCTTTAATTTTATTGAAAATCAAATTTTAAACAAGAAGATTGATGACCAAGTGCGAACAGACGAGCCTGTCAATACAACGTCTAAGGTAAGCCAAAAGCAGTGCTATCACATCGCCATCATGTGATATCAGCAGCAGCAACAGCAACAGCAGCATTGTCCTCCTTCTACTCGTCATCTTTATCCTCCTACTCATCATCATCAGTATCATCATCATCATTTTCATTATCATCTACATCCGTCTCCCCTTCCTCGTCATTATTGTCATCATCATCGTCGTCATCATCATCATCATCATCATTATCCTCGTATTCATTACCATCATCATTGTCATTATAACCATCATAATAATCATCGTCATTATCGTCATCATCATCATTATAACCATCACAATCGTTATCTTCTACCTATTCTTGTATCTGTCTATAGGTCGATATGACTAAAAATTCCACTCTTTTTTATTACATCGCACCGAGTTGTTTCTAAGGTTGTTTCTGTTTGATCGGACACTATTTTAGGCCTTCTTATTCGGATCTGTCCATAGATAACTTTGCTTCAAAGCTGTTCTAAACAGATCGACTTAATTCTCTGACGTCTCGCTGGCCAGACCCAAAATTCTAAAAGTCGTCAATTTCAGAAGCAAAATAGGAATTTGGAATTTGAAAACGTGTCCATTGCGACTAGTTTCTTGGATTGAACGATAAGAACGGTACCGACTTTCTTTTCGAAGGCACTTTAACCTTTATAGTCGTACCTTGTCTCAAGTTTTCTTCTCTAGCTTCTAGCTTCTAACTTTTGCTATGGAGTTCATTTTAGGTGGCTGTTTATTTTTTCCCCATTACAATCCTTGTACTGAACCTAAGCGTACCTAATCCCTGCTCCTTTTATACTATTGGAAGCCACCACCACTTTGAACTTCACATCCCTCACTTTGTACTTTGATTTAGGGCTTTGATCTGTATTCTAATTTTATCACAGAGTACTCCTTCACTACGTGGAGCTGAAACATATACCGAAGTCAAAAGTCTATTAAAGCAGTGGGTAAACAGTACGACAGGTAACGTTTCTCACTATTTTACTCAAAAATAGAAATTTTGATGTCACCAATTGATCATATATGGTACATTTGGATCTACCGGTAATGAAAGATAAGCATTTGAATTTGCGACATTTATCTCCTTTTGTTTCCATTAGCAACTTTTATATATGATCACAAGGGGACCAAACTGGAAACGTTGGTTACATTGGAATGGCCTTTGGTGGCAATTACATGCTCATTAACATTCCCAAAAGCAACTGAAACTTTTCTATAAATTAGGGAGTTATCATTCATAATTAAGCAAGGCAGTATTCTTAGCCCCCTTCTTTTTATCATGTTTATAAACTAATTACCGCCTCACGTCAGTTTAAATATGATAGATTTTTATACCGACGACACAACTATAGCGTCCTCAATGAAATATTGGGATATGAAGGAAGTGTAACAGTCCTTCCTAAATCTGGGTTCGACGACGTTGACGGGGCGCCGTCCAACGGTTTGCTTCCCTGTTTAAAGAAAACAATTGTTCTGCTGGTCACAGGAAAAAGTCTAAAAAGCAAGATGGATTTTATACCGGAGATAATGGTTAACAATAGAGTTCTCCATAACGTTACAAGTGCGACGTTGCTAGGACGTAAAACTCATCAAGAAATACCCTCCTCTCAGCAAATAATACTCATCAAGAAATATCCTGTTCTTTCGACATCAGTAACTTGTTTACAAATGTTCCCTTAGATAAGACAATTAAGATATGTGCCGACGTATTGTATCGGGGTGAGCTCATGCGTTCACCTTTCCTTGAGGAGGTTTTTATTGAATTAATGGAAGTGGCGACTCGTGGTGTCGAATTTAGCTTCAATAATGAGATGTACCGACAAAGAAAGGGGGTAAATGGGCAGTCCCTTGGGTCCAGCGTTGGCTAATATCTTTGTTGGTTTCCATGAATTTCATCTTTTTCTATCGTCCCCAAAACCTGTTGAATATTTTCGATATGTAGACTTACATGAGTCAGAGTGTGACAACTTCAAAAAGTCGAAAAGGAGGTAAACAACTCCCTGCCTTTCCTTGACGTTTGAGTAGAGAAAGAGGGCACTAAATTCGTGACCAGTGTGTACAGAAAACCTACATTTTTCTGGTCAATACATTTCTTGGACTTCTTTCTGCCCGAAAACACGCAAGGTGAATCTCATCAAAACCTTGGTTCACCGTGCAATCATGATTTGTTCAGAGGAGAAATTGCAGGCAGAAATCGATTCATTAAGGCGGATTTTTCTATCTGACGGCTATCCCGAAGATGTCGTCGATTTTGCTATCAAGGCTAAATTATGGCAGGCTTCGAGTGAAAAACCCATTGGACCTAAGAAATGCCCTGTGTGTGTAAAATTACCATGGCTTGGTAACGTTTCGCTTCGATTCGAAAACCAAATCAAAAAGGCTGCAGAAAAGTGTTTTGGTACTGTGACACCACGCGTAGTTTATGACAGTAAGAAAGCGCTCCCAACTAACCACAAAGACCGTGCGCCTTCCACAAATAGCAGCTTTGTTGTTTACTCATTTTCTTGCCAGTCAATCAACTGTTTTATTTTATAGATTTGAACCTGTGGTTGTCGTTATTGGTTTGCTATTTAATAACTTGAGTTCTTATATCGTTTAAAGTTTTCTAGATATGCGTTTCCTATAGTGGACGCATGTTTATTAGCTCAGATGCTATATAGTGCTACGCTCCACCACCACCACCACCACCGCCATTGTAGACTTAAGTAATATCAAGTAAAGTTTATTTTGTTAGGTTGAATTACTTCATCAGTGATTATGTTCGGGGACAGTGAAGTAACCTTATAGAGAACGTTGCACTGAACATGTCATTGCCACCAACTAACCTAGGCTGTCACTGTAATCGGTCCTTTCCCTTTCTTGAAAGCAGTTTCACCATGCTCTTACAGTTTTCCGAACTTCCAGCCACAGCATCCCAGATGGAGATTAGGTTACCGCTAAAACAAATTTTCGTGCAGATTTATTGTAGGAACCGAGACTCCTTATGCGTATTAACTTCTTTTTGGTGAACTCAAAATCAGAAAACATAAGCATCTAAGCGTCATTGTTTGTGATCATAAAAAAGTTTGACGTTTAACCATGTAGGGGATGGAACAAAGGAATTGCCAATGGCCTAAGATATAATGACATTTGTAAAATTATAATTTGAAAGGTGGCTAGATGATTGTAATTACAAAACCCGCACCTGCAGTCAACCCTCTACCACACTGGGTGTGAATCATGTACCACGTGGCTACATCCTTTACGTGTTATGGCTCGAACAGTCGTCTAACTGAGCTGTACGAATTTCGAAAAACTCCTTAATTTTTGTGTTATTGGAGGATGTTGCTTTGAAACCTATGTCGATTATTTCCAAGTTGACTGAAATATGTAGTTGGTACACTGATGGCTACACTTATTCGTTTATTGATTTAGAGCCACAAGAGGAAGACACTGAAAGTGTAACAGAATACATGGAGAAACTGATAGAAAATCGTAATTTGGAGATACCTTACCAACTGCTGAAAGTTTTTAATCGGTAAGTGTCAATACCTATGCCCATACTCTGTTGGAAAGCTTCACCAGGCTGAAAAGCTCCACTAATTTTGTTCTTGTTACGTACTCCCTCCGCCCCTTCCTTGCCGAATGCTTCCGTCAATAAAGTAAACCTAAAATCTTGCTACCTAGACAGTAACCATCCTTTAAAATATCGAATACATTCGAGGTACAGATGTCAAGATTTTTTCAGCCTCCCACCCTTTGGGGGTCGGTGAAATGAGAAGCAGTAATACTTGGCGTAATTGCCAGCGCTTGATCATGGATTGGACAGTCAGAAACCCCTGTCACATATGTGGTACAAGGAGAACCATTCATTTTGCTTCCGCCTATTGTCGGCCAACTTCTCCTTCTTCTTTCTCCCCTTTTCTCTTCACTTATTCTATGTCTTTTTTTCCTTCTTCTTCTTCTTCTTCGTCTTCTTCTTTGTCTTCTTCTTCGTCTTCTTCTTCATCTTCTTCTTCCTCGTGGTCGTCTTCTTCTTTTTCTCCTTCTTCTTCTTCTTCTTCGTCTTCATCTTCGTCTTCTTCTTCGTCTTCTTCTTCTTCGTCTTCTTCTTCGCCTTCTTCTTCGTCTGCTTCTTCGCCTTCTTCTTCGTCTGCTTCTTCGCCTTCGTCTTCGCCTTCGTCTTCGTCTTCTTCTTCGTCTTCTTCTTCGCCTTCTTTGTCTTTGAAAAATACAATATACATACGTATTACTACTTACTGCGTCGATTTTCATCGGATTACAAACATATGCCCACGTAACATTCGGAAACATTGCTTCTTGGAACAGACAATACTTGTACGTGTGAAGTAGCATTATGAAATAGGCTGTAATGTTTCATAAAGTGCAAAGTGCAGTTTTTAAATTTCTCTCTCTTTATGATCCATTACTTTTTCGCTTCCCTTCAGATTCATCGCTTCCTCTGGTAAAGACTGGAAACGAATGTTCAGCATAATTCTCCAGAACGTTCAAAACAAAGTAGTATCGAAATATGGTAGCCGGTTAGCGATTTCCTGTGACTATGAGTTCTAGTTGTAAATCAATGTAATACTTCAATGACCATTTTTGTGAACGATAGTATAGAATGATCGTAGTGTACTACTAATGCTCTTAGTTTATACAAAATTCCCAAAATATCATGTCATTAAAAAAATACTTTCAACACTGTAAATCAACGAATAAATAAATGCTATCATTTTATAACGTTTGTAAATATACGGAAACGATGCGCGTTTTGTAATCGAATACCCGACTGTCGGAAACGAAGACCAAAATACTGAGAGAACATGCCTTCGAAAGAAAATGTATTTTTTCTATGATTCTATCCTTCTTGCGCACTTACGAAGTCCTACACTAGTAAATGCTTCAGAATTTTCTGTCGAGGGTAATATTTTCTTGTTGGGTTTAGATTTTGTGAGCAAAATGTTTATTTGCATACAATTTCAAACTTATAAAGCTTTGATCGATAAATTTATTTATTATAGAGTGAATTCTAGATTTCTCAGATCAGATGACTAGGCATAATTTAAGAATTGGTCTATCAAGGTGGTGGAGTTTGTTCAATGGCTTGATGGCTGCTGCCCGTTTGTCCAATTTGTTATAACTACGCTTCATGTATTCGTTAATCAGTTAAAAACTTTTGTAGTTTACTTTGGGTAATGAGTAGCACGTTACAGATCATAAAATTGAGAGACGAGCATATTTAATTCATTTTTATTGGTGTAGTTCTCGCTTAATATATATGAATTCCCTTCAGCTGCAGAGGGTTAACTGTGATTTAACTTTAGACTGTTCGTCGGCACTCAATTGTCTCTGAAAGGCTGATGTTCTTGTAAACACCTACAATATTCCTCTTATTCCCCAAATATTTCTAGTACGCAGATCTTTTGTTATTTATAAATCCCTCTCACTTAATGATTTCGTGTGTTTTGCGATTTTTTCAACAACAAAGAAACTGGATACAGTTGGTCCGTGATCTTGATAACTGCTTAAAAGAAAGCGTTTCTTACTGACTGCAATCATGTCTTGGCACCTTATTCGTTCCTTTTTCACCTTCCACACTATGGTACTTGTGGCCATGTGTACTAGGAATATGTTCGTTCGGATTATGTTGTTTAAAAGTACCTCACTTAAAAGACCTATCAAACTGGACTATTCCTTTCACGTATAAAGAAATATTCAATTTGTCCAATCACCCTGGAATATCATCTTTTTCTGACTCAAATTAGCGTCCTTTCCCAATCGTTATCAATATGAAAATAAGATTATTATATGAAAAATAAGATATATTCGACAAGTACACAGTGGAGTATAATGTAGGCGAGGATTGAATTTACAGCAGCACTGCGTTAGTCGTGACCGCTGTAATTTCAGGTTAGGCTTTTATATTTAGAGTGACTCGATCTATACCCTATGTCTCGGTCGGGTATCAGCGATTCATCACGATTCTGGCACCTGCACTAGCCGAGGATGCTAGATTAAATTCTGAACAAGTACAGCCATCATATTTGTCTCAAAGAGTCATTTGAGTACTCGTTATTGTATATGTCTTGGAACTGTTCTCGCGATGGATCCAAAAGTCACCCAAAATGTTCGACGAACCACGTGCGCACACGTTTCCAAATAACACGCTGGCTAGATTGAGCATTCCCGCAAGCCAGGAGATGCCCATGCTTGCTCACGTCATATTTGAAAAGTAGGCCTATATTTTTCGAAAGCAGGCAAGTTTCTTGTCAGAGTGTACGAAGCATCAGTAATTTAACATCGATGGAAGATGATTTATATCCGACAAATCTATACTGAATCCGATCAATTTTGTAAAGAAAGCAATGATATCACGGACAAAAGTTTTGATGCCCAAACACATGGTTATACTGTCTATCATTTATCAACTGAAACGTTCTAAAAACTTATTACAAAGAGTTAGCGGTTGCAAAACGATTGAAAATAGCCTTCCTTCAGAAAATCTCATTCGTATGAAGACGCTAGTGGCCTCACAAATATACAGTTTGTTAGGTGTCACTGGGAATTGCTTTCATGTCGTTCGAGACCATGTAACAAACTGTTAAATTGCTAATTTTTTAAAAAAATGTATTTATTTTAATTTATTTCTATTTTAGTCATTATTACTGGAAAATGTTTCATCGTGAACAGCTTTTTTCATACTTCTACTTCTTTCCGCCTTCAGAGAACCTTATTCGTATGAAGATGCTAGTGGCTCTCAAATGCACCGTTTGTTAGTTGTCTCTGGGAATTGCTTTCAAGTCGTTCGAGACCATGTAACAAACTGTTAAATTGCTAAAATTTTATTTATTTTATTTTTATTTCTATTTTAGTCATTATTACTGGAAAATATTTCATCGTGAACAGCTTTTTTCCATACAACTACTTCCTTCCGCCTTTGAAGTTAGAACTATCTGAGATGGTTTTAAAGGTCAAAGGTCGAAAAAAGAAATACTCTTAAAGTAGTTAAAGAAAGTAATTTTCACGAACATTTACTGACATCAGTAAAAGGTTTTAAAATTATCAAGTTAATTTTGGTTTTACAATATCATCCTCTTACAACGACCTGCTTCAAGTTTTGAGAAATTTGGAATATCCTTTAAGTTTACATGTAATGTTATAATCGATTAACAAGTTTAAACTTTCCGATTCGTGAAGTTTCTGATCACTGCAATACTCCTTAACAAGAAGATTCAAAAGTGTTAATATTGATAACATTAGACATTGCTCTGGCTGGCTGGAGGACTTCAATAATGACTACACCGTGACCTCTTTTCCTGAAAATCTTGGACCCTAAAAATGTTCCAAAACAAGGTATTTTCCTGGAAAAGTTGAAAGTTCTGGGAGGCATTACTCTGCCAGATTTAGCCTATTCATCAATGCATTATTATTAAGGGATTTGTTGTAATAACATTTTGCATTCCAATTACATTCACCCACCTGCGCTTGTTTTATAGTAAAACGTAATAGGAAAGGTGTCTATATTTTATCATTCGTCATGTATTACTATAGTTATGATTTGATGGGCTTCTAAGTAGAATCCCATGGACTCGAAGCCAATATTTTAAGCGTACAAAATGAGGCCAAGTTTAACCGGAGAATCTTACACAGATAATGAAAGAAAATGTAGCCTCTCCTTTACAATGAGGCATAGTAGAGTCGGTAATCAAATAGATTTTCGTCGACTCATACACTCATAGAATGTTTAATGGCATCGTGGCCTGATAAAGTGAATGCTGGAATAAAGCACCAAAAATGGACTGAGCAAACAGCGTTTGATTTATGGCTTTCAAGATATTCATTTTTAGGTTATGACAGCTAAGGAGCACATTTTCAAGCAGCAGGACAGCAATCTATATTTGGTAGTTTTTCCCGACAACTTTCCAATATTCCTTTTCTTTGTTTTCAGCGGATGTTCTTTCACAAAATTCTTCACAAGGTAATTTTCCCATCACATTCTGCTGTATTAGATGCCCTGACCAACATTAAACCACAGACGCCTACAACTGTAACATCGCATAGTCAAAGCTTACAAAGGGAAGTTACAATTTTCTGTTCTATACTTACCTCAGTAACAGAAGAGTCAAAATGTTGTTGCACATCCTCAGCACTGTCAATTACTTCCAAATTTAAGTTTTAAAGAATGTCATCCATTTCATCTAGAGCTAAGTTTCGAGCAGCAGAAGCCATGTTGTACGTCTGTTCACTTTGCAAATCTGTGCACTCATAATCTATGTCGAGAATAGTTTCAACATCAGAATGAGAACAAAAGACGCCCCCTTTGATGTTTACCGGCCTTCTAGTCGAGGGATATCGATCGTCTGTGATTGAACGTAACCCGCAATTGAACAACATTGCGCAAGTAAGGAGCTGCCAAAGTGTTGGAGGAAGTCAGCTCTGTTGATTTTGATGACAAACAAGTTGACATGCTCCTTCAAGTGATCAAATTGTGAGCCACAAAAGTGAGAAGGGTCAGCATTCATTTCAGTACAGCTTAAACACGTCTGTAAGGCATGCATTTAAGTTAATAGTTGTTAATTTATAATTGGAGCTCATAAATGATAATACTGTAGAAGCTGTTGTGTTTCCATAGCTCATCCTACCATTCAGCCTTAGCGTGAGAAGTACTCTACTCGCTTTGATTCATAATTGTTGTCATAAGCCTTTTCATTTTCTACACTCGTTCACGTTAGCATTTAGTCCATTGTTTAATGTTTCCATGAATATTAATGCCTGCGTGAATATTTCTTACAAACTTAGATTCTTGTATAAAACTGATCAGTGCACTAGGCCTCTTCACTTGAGAATGGCAACAGTGAGTGCCGAAACGTTATGTGAAAAGATTCTCTGTTATGGAACAAAGTGGTATTCTTTTATTGTACCTCGCCGTTTGAGCGTTGGAAAATGAACCTTCAGAAATTTGGAGAGAGTTGCTATCCAATAAGTTAAAGTAAAACTGGACATTCAGTTTAATGAATATTGCAAATTGTGGTCAATTATCAATGTAGGACAATTTTTAACACCATTTTCCTGGGTGATCTTTATTAAGGTTCTTCCCGATGGGAGAAATAAATAATCTAAGCTCTTTTCTCAATTTAGGCAGCAAGACTGTGAGTATAAATCAGGAAAGAAAACAAAAAGGTTGCTGGTGGATATGATAGCCTAAAAACTCAAGTTCACTGTTTTGAGTTTAAGCTCAATTCACATCAACTGTAGAGAGAGCAGAGTTTGATTCAGGAAAGAAAATCATTTGAAATGTATTCACTAAAATCCTCAGAGATCTGAGGTGTCTGTGGGACATCAGTGATTCCAACTACAAAAATATAAGATTCGAGCTTAATACACGGAAACCACTGTCCTAAAGTCGTAGCGAACTCTTTAGACGACAGACCAAAATCTTACATTGGAAATTTGTCTTTAGGAACAATAGAACTGCTACTGAAAAAACACTGCATTCATCATAGGTGTAACTCAGAGCTTTTTTAGTAGCTTTTTCTTCAGAGCCACACACGGCAATATTTAAATATAAGTTTTATCCACTGTTTTTAAGCGTACATGGGTACTGGGAATCCAAGATGGTAATTTGAAAATATGCTGTATAAACTTGGGAATGAAACAATCTGGACAAAACATAAACATGCTATTGAAACTAGGTGCAACTATTTCTAAAGAAACTGGGGTTAAGGGAAAGAATGATGACAAGAATGACAAATAACAGTTGTTGATAGAAACGTGCTGCAAATCCAAACCCTTCTGCCTGCACAAATCCGGGCCCAATCGTTTAGTTAGCACTGCCTCACGTACTTTGAGGTGGAAAAAGGAAACTCATATTTAATTACTGCATTATGCATCTCTAACGAGAATCAGCTCAGAAATGCTCTACTTGAAACCTGTCATAAATTTTTTATTCTCACCTTACACATCAGGGAACTTTAGTATAAACTTTTCCCCAAAAAGGAGTTTTCTTGGAATACTGTACTGGTCAACTATTGTTTACGTGCGTACTACCGATTAGCGTTTTTGCCATGACTTGCCAAAGTAGATTAAGTATAAAAAGTTTGGACTTTATGTGGACCTTAAAATCATCGGCCGTTAAATTTTATAATATTCGGGAAAACTCCGAAAAAAATTAGATCGGAGCCAAAATTTCAGACGTATTCTTTCATTCTCAGAAAAAGCTTGATGGACATGTAAAAGATCAGAAGCAAGTTTTTGCGAACACCATAATTCGGACGGCACATTGTCGAAAATGTGAAAGTTAAAATTTTCCCCCTACGTAATGGCATGCAAATCTCTGTAATGAAGATCTCTAAAGTAAAAAGGCAAATCTACAGAAGACTTTTGCTTTTTTTTTAGCCTCGCTCTGTCCAATGTCGTTCCTATACGATACAGTTCCATTCGAAAATATATTACAAAGTCTGGTCAACCTTACTAAATTGATAGTCGTCTTTTATTCTTTGTATAACGTCAAGCAATTCATATTGCTCTCTTACCAAATTTGCAAGTCGCTAATTTTAATATATACAATCATACAATGCTAAATAATGTGTTAGTCAAGTCATGATTTAAAGGGCAAGGTTTCCAACGAGGGTAGTCACGCCTTTTCTTGCCTTGGGTAGCTTCCTCTTTATCCTTTCCGATTGTTACTTTTCCACGTTTCATTCCTCAGAGTGCTACGTTTCCACGTTCATTCCTCAGATTGCCACGTTCCACGTTTCATTCTCCGATTGCCCCCGCACCCTGAAATACAGAAATGTTGTTGTCATACTGTTAGTTCATGGAATATCAATATTTTGGTTTATTTCTATTGCATGCGATCCATGTGAATTATACGTTGCTATGTCATGTGTCTTTCAAAGACCAGAAAACATTACGAGATTTTGAAGGGGTTTTGGAGGTAAAACACATCAATTCCAACGGAAAATACATCAATTCCTAGAGTCTGAGTATATTTTTTTGTTTGTTATAATGATGTAAAATTGCTTTTCATAACGTTTAATAGAACTACGAAAATGATATTTTCCTTGAAATTAATCGTCTGAAAACCAGCGAGTAACTGAAAAGAGAATGAAATTCTTCAAAACAATTTCGGCAACTGTG
>JAAAKL020004710.1:0-20482 GCA_010016065.2 Carybdea cf. marsupialis auct. non (Linnaeus, 1758) | reverse complement strand
TTTAAGTGAGCCATCAACACATTGCTCAAGTTACTAGACTGTTTGAATAGTTTTCGTTTTGTCGTATGTGGATTGTTGCAATCTAATGTTTCTAGGGAAATGTGTATGATTGTCCTGGAATTATGATTAAAGTCTTCAACGGAAGACTACACATTTCTTAAGGGATTCTTGTGCAAACAAAAGTGGCCACACAAGTCAAAGAGTAGAAAGTCTTTGTCTGGTATTTTATCTGTTATTTGTGAACACAAATTTGCATTGTGATACTAGCTTGCGGGCTCATAGGCCAGTTATTATTGGTTTTATGCCATCAAGACCATGACTCATTTAGCTTTGTGATTTAGTGGTAAAACTTGGGTGTTGTTACGTTTATCATTTTGTCTTGTTTCTCCCTTCAAATGTTTCTTCCATTACTTCAATTCCATTGTAATTCCTTGATTTTATTGTTGTTGGTAACTCGTATTTGCATCTGCTTTCAGGTCACCTGTATATTTGGCAATGAAAGAGAACAATGCACTTGTCAAGAGCAAGACTCGTGTTGTGGAAACAGTTGAAAAGTCGAATGACAAAAACGAGGACAAACCGAAGATTGGTGAAGGAGTTGACAAGCCGACTCAAAAAGGAGTCAACAGTGATCACGCTAATCGACGGTCAGTAAGATCAGGCAGTCCACTGGAAAATGAAACACGTGAGAGTGTCATTAAAACGCCTGTGACTGCTCCAGGATTAAGTAAATTTACAGCCTCGTCTCTAAAACCTGTTGGCCATTATGGTTTTCCTCTTTTGCCTCCCTTTGGAAGTACACTTCCAATGATGTCAAGACCATCAGTTATCACAACTGCAGGGTGCCCAAATGTCTTCAAAGGACCGAATTTTCCCTGTTGCCAGTGCATGCAGTCCAGTTGTTGCCCAGATGTGAAGGCGGTGTTTCCAGAGAGACATCACCACAATCGAGAACTGCATAGTGCAATTCCGTCAGGTTTCGAGTCTCCTACTGTCGATGACCATTTCAAGAAAAGTCTTGGGGCAGTTTATGACCGACTGAGTCCTGGTGGACACCATTATGAAATGAAAGCGCCTAGCCCTCACTTGCAGTCAAGAAGCACAGGGTTCAAAGAGGCTGGAAAACCAAGGTTACCCGCATCGTTATCTCGCCATGTTGATCTGATT
The DNA here is from genome assembly GCA_010016065.2 of Carybdea cf. marsupialis auct. non (Linnaeus, 1758). Classification (NCBI taxonomy): domain Eukaryota; kingdom Metazoa; phylum Cnidaria; class Cubozoa; order Carybdeida; family Carybdeidae; genus Carybdea; species Carybdea cf. marsupialis auct. non (Linnaeus, 1758). Next base: position 19,315 of record JAAAKL020004710.1, on the reverse strand, counting down.
GATCACAACAAAGGTGATATGCTTCATCCACTTCCATTGAAATCGGAACGAGATTTCCGGGACTACTCGTCAGCATCCTTCCACAAACGAAGACATTTTCATTATGATCCAATAGCTCATTATACACAAGAGCGCATGCACGGGTATGTATCGCCGATGCAAGCATATGAAGCAAATGGACTGACAAAGGAACATCTGTTCATGCCACATGCAGTCGAAGAGCCGGTGACAGTTGATGACCATTTTGCCAAAGCACTAGGAAAGCTTTGGTTTGACGTACAAGTTCGGAACTCTGAACAAGTGATGCGATTTCATAGCAAGAGTCTGAGAGTGGCACACCAGTGAAAAGATTTCTGGCAAACATAAATGTATGGTGCATGCTTTGACAGTGAGTGCTCTTGCCTCCATATGCTAGTCAAGATAGGTGCAGTTTATTTAAAAACAAACAGATCAAAGCTTTGAGTTTGACACAGCAAAGTAACCCAGGTAGTTTTTGACGTGAAACTGCAGCTAGAGTTGACCTCTTTCATGCCACTTGCTGAGTGGACGAGGCAGATGCAGCACTCCCAACACAGTCCTTGCCCATACACGTGTGTTTACAGGTAGTTTTGCTGGTGTTCTTGGATATTGCTATGACTTATTTAAGGACTTGCCGACGTGCATGCGATAAGAAATAGGAAAGCCATATTGGCCTTATTAAATTAATTCTGTATATACAGAGAAATTAGTACCTAGGAATTTTTTGTCTTTACGATATTTGTGTTCATTGTCGTATTTTATGTTGTTTGGTACAAGTTAATATAACTTTCAGCCTTGTTAGTAGCCTGATCAACTTTCTCAGCTCCCTATTATTATTGCAGTTTTTGATAACTAAACGTAGAGTTTCACTGACACTAGGAGTCTAATTTCTATTCCTATACCGTCATACATTATTTGATGGTATCATCTTGGGTATTATGGTACTTAGCCACTTTTAGTGGTTTAATGTAAATTGTGTTTCCTAGTTTTTGTAGATTAGAAAGTAGTTGGTACTGCAACGTGTGATTTTTCCATCGGTAAGGTCATCACCACCCTCAAGATCGCCCGTGTACCCTTCTAAGAGACATTACTGCACTTAAAAAATCATCGCGGTGGGAGTTAAAGCAAGATGTCCCGTTGTTTGACAATAAAAGTGACAGGGGCTTGATTCATGTTAGAGGGAAACCAGATAAAGAACATTGCAGTAAAATTGTTCGATTTGTGAATGTATGCAGGGGCCCTTTGTGGTGCCAATGCTCCACAACTTAAATCATTTCTCTTTTCTCCGCGTTTTTTCACATTTTTCGTTCACTTGGGCCCAGCATTCAGTCAGGTGTACTCCCATTTTATCAAAAGATGTACGAATTCTTATAACTTTATGACCAGAATGACGCAGTATTGATAGCAACATGACATTTTTATCCACAAACCAAAAGTCTGGAGACCTGCATTAGTCAGTTTAGCCCCTACTCGATCCATGACCATCTTGGGTATGAGTTTTGCAGTACAGCCTGGTTTCACAGTGGTCTTGAGGGGTGCTAGGTGAAGTGATGTTACCCACTGTTAATGACTAAAGCATCCAGTCACAGCGAAGAGAATTCTCGTTCTTTTGGCTATGTACCATGCTTAATGTGTATTTATGGAGAGTTGTGTGGGTTGCCTGTCTTGTGATGCTAATTAACTTCAACATTACTGTTTGTATTTGAAGGTGAACAATTTTGTGGATCAGAGATAAGTGAGACTGGTATAGTCTCGTCTTCGGATCGCGGCTGGTTCGAGTGTTCCGTTGCAATATACCGATCACTAGCTGATCCGCATTTTACTAGTGGCAAATAATTACATTTGAATGCTACAGTGAACATTAAGGCGGATGCAACGCTCCTTTATGTACTGGTGGCCTAGTTTCAATAGTACGAAGTTGATTTAGGTGACTCGCTTTATACCTGCCACGGCCCCAGTGATACGTGCTAAGGTGAAGAAATATTGCTTTGACGGGGAAATCCTGTTTGTGCTGGTACATACCAATCCTTCCCATACACGCCCTGAGATTTGCGTAATGGTTGACGCAGGCTCCCTCTAGCTGCTTGTGTGATTTACCTATGACTTTCAGTGCGATGTGAGGGTAGTGGATGAAGCGCCAACGGGGGAGTGCCGGAAAAGTGCATTTATAGCTAATCTACTTGTTCCCTGACCTGCAAGGCTGTCCTTCGCACACAGTAAGATTTTGATCATTTGCGTTACATTTAGGGGCCCAATAGGAAAAAATGATCTTAGATTGTAAAGCTTTCTAGCCACTACTAGGTGCTGGATTCAATGGGTTTTTTAACCATCAGAAACAAACATTGTAAAAGAAAATCAAGTGATTTTCAATACAACGGTATTTCAGAAGGCGGCGCAGCAGATAGTACCAAGTGAACTTGTTGTGGTGTAACAGGCTTTTCGTCCCTAAACTAAATACGACAGCCTTTACTACAGTAGACATTGCTTGATTCGAAGCCATCATAATATCGAATCAGGTCATAATTCAAATTATACGATGTTTCTCGGGATTTTCTTTATACCGATTTAGGAATGAGCCACAAACTCTCCCCCAAATGTCAATGGCGTTTGAATCAGACGATAAACAATGTGCGAGGGATTCGATTGTTGTTGGAAGTTGTGGAATTCGTGAATACTTCCAATTATTATTCGAACTATGCGTTGATATTCGAACGGAGTTGTAAGAATTTCAAATTTTTCAGTCATGTTCTTCGAATTGAGGCTTAATATTCGAATCGCGCATAGTCTGCTGTATGAGCGAAGTGACATGGTACCTGACCAGTTAACCTTAGTTTTCCCATCGACTCAGCAAGTTAGAGAACACGGTTTACGTTTACGATAATTTGGTATGGCATTGTTCATAATAGTTGTAGCAGTTCTTATTCGAGTTTTAGTCGATATCTTTGTGAGTTGCAAATGCTTTATATATGATTGAGATTGTTGGCTTTTAAGAAAGCGCGAGATATTTGTTCGTTTTGTTCCACACCACATTACAACAACACCCAATTAGTATTAATTTATTGCCTTCAGATTTTGACGTTTATTGCAAGTTGAGTTGAAGTGGTTCGCTTGAAACACGTGGCCTGTTATTTTGGCTGCGTAAGGTTTCACTTAGCACAAAGTTTGAAACCGTGGTTATTCTTCTGTAGATCGAGCATCTTGTGTCGTATTTTGTCACTGGGAATATTTTGCTGGGACCCGCTTTCAATTTTCCGTAAGCGGTGGCAATCCGTGGCAAATACATCCAATCAGCGAATATTCTTTTGTGCTTGATTGTTTGGTGGGGTGGCAATTTTCATCCCAATAGCGATCTCCCCCGTTTTCAGGGAATTATGTTAAGGTCCTGCCCCTACATTTAGTCGCTGCTTCACTTCGTAATGAAAGTTATAGCATTAGTTATTTCTGAAGGTGAGAAGTTCTTCATTTAAGAAATTATCTCTCCGAACAGAAGTAACAGTTCAGCTGCCCAAAGCAATACAACATTGCTGTTTGGGTGGAGTATGACTAACGGAATTATACACACAACCTCATTTTATCCTTCGATTCCCCATTTTCAGAAATTAGTGGAAAGAATACTCGCCCGCCCTGCTTGTTTGACCTTCCCCAACAGTTGAGCACAAATGAACAAAGTAGACTAAACGGTGTGGTGTCAATGAGCGCTTTACGATTTTGTAGTAGGGCCAATGTTTATTCCATAGCCTTTGGATAGTGTTGTGCAAATTTCAACGTTCTGTCATTGTCTCGTTTTTATGAGACGAGTCCATTTCGTCGAATGATAATTGCATGGGGACTGTGTAGATTACAATGCCTTGATCCTTGTCTTAGACGTATTGTAACCTTTCTGTAAAGATAATCGCTTTTCTTGTGGAAAAGTTCAACCGCATTCATTGTGACTGTGCCTACAAGATTACTCAGTCGTATACCGAACACTATTTTCTGATGAACGCCTTTCTGTCATTGTCGTGAAGTAGGAAGTGCCCCCAAGCAGTTCTATCCGATGAATGAAAGGTTTCCCATCGCACAAGATCGTTGTACCACATAAATCGATCATGTTGCATTGAGAGGGTGAAACTTCTAAAAGATTTCCCAACAGCATGTAAAGACCACACAGTCTCGACTTTGGTTTCTTGTTTCAAGTGTACGAGAGGTAAGATGCCGGTCAAGTAAGCAACAATTGATCATATCACGAAACCTTTAGCCTGCCAGGTTGCGATCCAGTCACAGATTATGCAGCACTACCACATGTTTTTTTTCGTGTCAAAAAGCTTAGTATCTACTCTCGAATGATATCTGTAATAGTTAATGATGGTAGAACTAGATGCGCTGTAGATTCAATAACCAAAGTTTCTCTCGAGTTGCACTTGGTATGGTAGCTTTGCAGCTGTGCACTTGTAAGGAAGCACAACCAGACGGGTCAGGAACGCTAAATCCAATGTACTATGTCGGCATGTTATGCACTACCCCTTTCCGCTAAATATCGTGACCTTTTTAATCGGCGCGTCCGCTAGAGCAAGCACTAGCTATTCGAGCATTTGCGTATGCTGTTAAGACCGAGAAACAAAATTTTAAAGTTGCTGCTTACAGACGAATGCTGTATGGGGTATTGTTAGAAAGGGTGGGTGAAGATTGGAGTGGTACTTTGTGGGGGAAATAGCAAGTTCAGACGATAAGGTGTGTGGTGAAAAAGTGGGAGCAAGCATTTCGTGTTAACTTTGGTTAAAGCGATCCCGTTTTAGTTTTTCTTTACTCGTAACAATATTTATTATCATGGAACCCCGAATGTGAATCGGTACCGACTGACTAATTTTGTATGCACCTGTAGAATGTGTGGATGTTTGTGTTCAGCAAAATACAGTTTACTATTTTTGCATTCCAGTACCTTCTTATCTTGAAAAGATAAAAGGCTGTAGAACGTTAGGAAGTTGAATTTATATGTCAATTTAATGATAGAATATGACTTGGGTTTCTATTGTAAAAAGTTGTTTAGAGATTTGAGTAAAACGCGCCTCTTTTAGTATTTAAAAGTGATTTTCGCCAATGTTCTGACCTGTGATATAGACGCAAGGAAAAAAATGAGATTCAAGTCTTGAAGAAGAAACTGTGATGCTCCTTCTGTAGTCGCTGATATTTTTTTTGCCTTCTTTACCACTGTTGAGATCCGTTCTCTTACGATGCCGCTATGAGTGTTAGCGCTGTTTTATACAAGGGTAGGAGACTCGGAGCCTTTCTACCGTTAAAACGCCGTCGAGCTTGTATTATATCTTTTGTAAAAAATGGTTATCCCGAGTCATCCGATCTGCATTGCGAAATGGCTTCACTTAAGCACCTTTCATAATACCCGTTGGCCTTCGTTTATTTATTTCATACTTGAGGAAAGAGTGACTACCAGTCTATGCCACTATTGCATTGCCGCAGTACAGCAAGTGCGCAGATTTCCTCCATAAAGTCGGAACAGCGATACAAGGGGAGTCCAAATTATTTGTGGCCAGCCCCAATGGCCCTCGAATGGCAACGCCTTTGCTATTGCACTCATTTCTTATTAAGTACTTATTTTGGCCGATGTGTATTACCTACGGTAATCATCACTTTTTTCATCATATAGTTACAGTAGCCAACAGAATTTTTTATGCGTCTAGTTGAATCGACAAATTCATGAAAAAAATGACACGGCAGCAGCAACAGATTCCATGATTGAATCCCCACGTCTTTTGTTCTGTATTTTTTTCCCCAGAAATTTGTCGGTAAACTTTGTTATCTTTGTAAAGGAAGTTCGATCAACTTACTACTTAAGAATATCGAGAATAGTGAACAACTATGACCTTACTTTGTAAACAGGTATCAATTTTGTGATTACGATTCATAAGTACCAAATGTCGTAAGCTTACAAATGTTGAAAACATTTACTCCTATTTTCGTATAGGAAGTTGCGTCAATCTTATCCAATATTTAATTTTTGGTCGTTCGTGACGCGGAAATTTTTATACACATTTTCATCTATAATTCTCTGTAGGTCAATAGGTTTATTGTTTTTGTTGTTGTGATGTGTATAGGCCTATGTATGGATTTATTTACTTGTCATATAATATAGGTACAATAAAAGTTGCTTTGAAGATTACACAAAATTGGTAAGTTTATATTTAGAATAATGGAAACAAAACTAAGTTAAAACTAATAGTAACGACAGCTCTAGATTAAAATGGCAGAGATGATATTAAAGGCGTCTGCCTTATTTCCACAACGACCCATACGGTCCTTGTAATGAGTGTAAACAAGCGTAGTAAGTTTTACTCTCTGGTGCCTAATCCAAGAGGCCGCTTATTAATTTTCAAAATATATTTCCCATCCCTGGCACTAGTTAAGACCTCCTTTCCGTTATCAATTTTGGCAAAAAAGTGTCCAAGGCTCAATCTGACTTTTATGCGAAATATTGTTAGAAAGATCAGAGTGCTCGTGGCTGTGTCAAGAAATTCCAGGAGAAAGACAAAACAGCGCAAAAAGAAGAGACGTACAAGAGAAGGACAATATGACGGACAAGGATGTCGTTCCGAACTTGTTCGATAATTTTTTGAATTAGAGACTTCGTGTTTTTGATGTTCTTATTTTGTCTATTTACATTTGTTATTTGAAGAGTTCTAAGCATTTGCCTCCTTCAATGACGTAAAACCCAACTTTTTAACGAATTTCTAACCCCCCCCCCCCCGTTTATTAATTTATTAATTTCTTTAAATATTCCTAACCCCCGTTTATTAAGACATTACATTATCTCATGTGATATCATTCAATTTCTACAAGTGGTCTGCACCTCTACAGGAAATATGGCGTGCCTTGATATTATGGATGGAAATCAATAAGTGTTGTGGAGACTTTTTGCAGGTTATCGCGAATTCATTGGATTGATTTGAAGTCCGAAGTCAATGACATATACAAACTGGACTCACTTCACGAAATCCGATGCGAATGATGACTGTTTCGTGACGCTTGCCGACATTGTGGGACTGAATAAGCCGCAGGTAGCCCTTAGTAGACTGTCCAACACAGAGTTGCCCTACTGTGGAGACAAATGGTGATTAGCTACTGTGCCGTGTGCGAAATATGTTCAAGAAAAACCACAAAAATGGCAGAAACTTTGAGAAATACCAATCGATTCCATCGTTATACTTTTCATCACCACAATTGACATAGCCAAAACATTTTGCATTATGTTTGCTTCGCACGAAAGTTTTAGTATGTATTAGTGCATTCCTTAGATAGAACAATAGATGATTAGTGATTTAACTCCTTGGCTTGTGTTGAGTTGCGGACGCCCTTTGCTTGAGATGGTATCACTGTACCATTGCAGTTGCCTGATGCTATGCCCACTGCCTGAGTGTATGCATACATAGGCCAATACTCGTACTCAGGCAGACAAATCAGCAATCCAATCCAAACCCAGGGTTGCTGTTCAGGGATGCAGGAACCCCTCCCTGGATTCTTTCCACCAGCGTCTCTACCCAACTGTGGCCATGCAGGGCCCAAGCATCGGGCGAAGTCATCCCTCCATGGAATACATAATAACTCAAGAAACATTAATGCGTATGGCGCTGGCAGGGATCGAAACCAGAAATCGAGATTAGCGTCCCGGATTGTCGACTCAACTATTGCACTTTTTAGTGCAACGGTTAAATTGCCGTTTTCGGCGTTGGAGATCCTGTGCTCGATACCCACATATGTAATCATGTTTCTTGAGTTATATAAAAATATGATTGTTTATATATATGTATATATATAATATAAATATTATATATATATATATATATATAAGCAAATAAGATTAACTTCCTTCAACTGTCCAGTTATAAACACTGAAAATGCCCTGAGGTTAGCTACAAGCTTTCGGTCTTATAACCTTTTTAATGTATACCATACTTGAAAAGGGTTATAAGACCGAAAGCCTTTTGCTAGCCCCAGGGTATTTTCATTGTTATATGTTTTAGTACTACTACTTTGTAGTGTTTAAGTCTACTGGTGTAACTGACAGCTTTCGAAACCAACGAATCTTCCTCAGGCCACTGTACAGTCGTTTAGTTAAATTGATTTCATATACAAAAATGAAAACAAAAATACATCTACAAAAATTCATACTGGCGCTAAAAACTTTTACATGTACAATACAATGCCTTAACATCTAATGATAATAACAGGCTGTGTACACGGGCTTAAATTTCCTAATTATAAATAGCTTCATGGGAAGACCAAATATTGAAAAAATGCAACTTTTTAAAAAGGTTAGGTCAGAAAACCCATTACTACCTCGCTTTGGAGCTGAGGCTGGAAATGACCACAACAGAGAAGTCCCTCTGCTAGCCATGCGATGAAACGCGTAGTGAAAAGCCCTAACCTGCGTACTTACTGTAAAATCTTAAGTTGCAACCAGTGCCGCCGAGAGGTGGGCCGAGCCCCGGAGTGAAGAAGAAAATGTTTTAGGAGCCACCCCCCTTTTATCGTGGGAGCGCCCTTTTCAAACAAGTGCAATATGCATCGCGGAGTATGCGCAGAAAAGGATAATATCATATGACGTAAAGGTTATCAATTCTTTGTTAACTTTCCTGTAGTAGCGCTTACCGAAGCACTACCGATCTGACCCCGCCTTGTTCTGAGATTGAAACCCCCTGGTAATTTAACTAAATAAGCTGATTTTGAGTGATGTAATTTACGTTTATAGGGGTAAGTTTTGTTTATTTTTGCATTATATTTTCGATTATCACGTCATTTGACTTATTTAGAATTCAGTACATATAGGCATGGATTAAATTAAATTTTAGTTAGAATATATGCATCGAGCTGCCTGTTCAACGTTACAAAGACGCAAGAGGTATGATTTGTTTATTATCTATATTATTCTCAAAGGTTGATGTTTTTAGTATATTAACAGTTTCTTTTTATAGGTGTGTTTTGCTGCTAGAAATTACGGTGGTTTGTTTGTTCATATTTGAATCCTTTAGATTCTAATCAGAACAGGACGGAAAAGAATCGAATGATGGAATAGAACAGGTCAATTGAAAGTTATTCCGCACTCATTAATCCATCAGCAGTTTATTCTGTATGTACGTGTAGGGTTCGTAGACGAAGTAAGAACTTTGAAGTAATATCACTATACATCTATTCAATCATACTAACACACAACTAACTAGAACAACGTGACAAGATGCTTTATACAAAGTAATGAATGAACAGGAAGAAAGTAGGGTCCAGGCTACTTCACTACAGTACGTCACTTGCGTTGTTTAGTTTAGTTGAAGTGCCTTTTTTCGGTACATACATTTCCCACAAACTTTCGGATTAGTACAGTACGTTGCAATAAAGGAAAAATATCCTATATTTAACTGCGGGCCTCTAGAGACTGCGGGCCCCTAGAGAATTAGCTGTCCCGACTGCCCTCCCCTCTCGGCACCACTGGTCACCATTGAAATCTCTAGTTGCCACTTGTCTGTCATTACAGCTTTGAGGGAGTCTCTGATCTTTTTTTCCATCGAGAGTACTTTTTTGCCATATTTAATTGCTGGCGAGATGCATGAACATATCATCGTACAAGAAAGAAGATTCCTGCATGTCAGAGGCGAGAGTCACATGGATGATTTGTTTTCATAGTTTGTTTAAGAATTCTACTCTAGTAAATTTTTAGAATTAGCTATTTTCATTGATTTCAATCTACTATTTTTCATTCATCAAGCCCGTTTCATTCCTGAGCCGTGAATGACGTTGATTGCAATGACGTTGAATTATCAGCACACAGATTGGCATTCCAAGAATGCTTCGTTGTTGTTATTTGATCGAATAACTGCCCATGTTGTTGTTCGTTGGCTTTGATGTAGTCAAAATAAAAAAGGATCTTGCCAGCGAAATAGACATCTATCGAACACAAGGCGTAGAAAGGGTAAGGGTAGATGAGGAATGGGGGGCGGAGGGGCGGAGGGGAAGCACCATTCATTATGTTTTCGAATTTTCACTTTCAGAGACATAAACGCGTTCTGTTTTGGGATTTCCTTGAGCTCAAATTGTGGTTGTACGATGTTAAGAGATGGAATATTGTGTCGCAGCTGTTTACTATGCGGAGGGAAAGTGACGACGTCACAAATCAAATGTTTCGGAAATAGTACGATGTGAATCCATATATATCCCCTGGAAAACCCTAGAATAGGGTGTTTTCCAAAATGCCAGAACTGTAGTGTACATAGTGGTTAGAGTAGACGCGTTTGAATCTCAAAAATCCCTACTGAAAACTCCATTGATACTCCTTGGATCCTTACGTTCAACATCAAATGATAAGGTTTTGTTAAAGAGATTTAAAACTTTGAAAGCTATCATCTCGATGTTGGGAAAGGGCATCACTCTCAATTTTGGCCATGGACGTTCTTACTAATACGGCAACATGAAATTTGAGTATCTTTTCCCTTATTTCAAACTTTTTCAAAATTGTAACGTCACACCTTCCTTGCCCATTACACATCTGGCAACAATGTGTCATTCTTCTGACTGCTTCTCCTTTTTCTTTTCTTCTTTTCCTCTTACGTCTTTTTCTAGCAGTTTCCCCTCTAATGTAGGGTCGCAGTAGAGTGATCAATGTCCTCCAATTTGTTTTTGTCCGAAGCATAGGTTTTGCATGCCCCGGTTGATTTGAAGTCTGCCCAGATGTAGCCCCTCCCCCTTCTCAGCCTGAGTCTTTCTCTCTCTCTTTTTCGTGTTGAATTCATTTCCACTGCTCTTCACTCAATGTTGTCTTCCTCTCTTCTCTTTCTATGACTGAACCACTTGTGTCAGGCTTTCTTGCATCTCTCCTTGATACTCGCGACACCCACTTTCCCTCAGAATACCTCGTTCCTGACGTGATCATTTAAAGTGTGGCCTTAGGCCCATCTACACTTTTTCACTTTTCCTACTTCTATTCTCTTGAAGCCTTCGACTGTATAACCATCTTGTGAACCCTGCCTTTCACCTTTGGTATTAGCTTACTTTTTTATCTCAAAGCATTCCAGACATTTCCCTCTAGTTTCTCCATCCTGATGTCCTTCGGTTAATCTCCTGAACTTCATAGAAGGAACTCAGATATGCCACCCAGAGATTGCAAAACTCAGGGTGATAGTGAATCTGCGGGCCATCGAGTAGAGGAGATCTGAAGATGCAGTCTTAGTTGCCCTAGTTAAGTCCGGGGCCGAGGGACTCGGTTGACAAAAGATTCTGTTGCTCAGAAATGTTTAGCACTTCTTGGCAGAAGTTTGATTTTGAGTATCTGAGCTATATGGAGCTCATCAAATGCTGTTGTGAGAATAAGTGACACTGAAGATCTCTTTTAGCTGTTTATACCTTGTAGGCCTACATGTGCTCTTCAGACGTGGCTACATCGAGTTTCGAAATCTACCGTCAATGACCAATGAAGCCCTCACAGCTCAATAAAGCAACCACCTCGAATAATGGCCGAGTATCAGAGGAAATATTTTTACAAGAGCCCAATTCCGCAATGGGCCAAGGTACGTTTGGGCAATCGTTTCCATGTAAACCTCTGGCTCAAACTGAGTGCTGATTTGAGGAACACGAAAGACGTACCTTTGTTATCATAGACGTGTATTATGTATTAAGGGCAGTGGCCGCGCCAGAGCAAAAAAAGTGGGGGGATTTTGCCATTTATTTACGTACGATTGGGCGTGGATGTGGGCGTGGGCGTGGGCGTGGCGATATAGTTGATAATCGTTAGTTTTCTGACAATTTTCAACAGAATCTGAATTGGAAAGGTCACAGTGTCAATAGTGAAGGTGAAAGTCTCGCCAATTTTCTTAGTGGATTTGGGACAATCAAAAATTTGATCGTTAAGACAAGTGGAGGACGTGTTCCCCCGTGGAGCAACTTGTGATTAAGATGATTCCCTGAGGATGATGATATATTAAAAAATACGTTTTAGTTGTATGTGGACAGCACAAGAAGGCATCGTTATGCAGTTTAGCCAGTGTTATCCAGGTAAGACTTGCAAAGATCGTTATTTGAAACACAGCGTATGCCACAAGAGGGGGGACCCTAGGTTACTTCTAAGTACTTTGCTTGGCTAGAATACATTTTATTGAGGTGTTTTATATCACGGAGTCCATCATGTTTTGTAACATAATGTCATTGTTTACTACTATATGCCAATATCTCACACAACTTAACAAGCCCCTCAAGTACATACGTCTGTACATCCTTTGAACTCGTTCCGCTGTTTTAATTATGTTTGGACAATCTGACATCCGTTTATGGAGAGTCAATTCTCACATTAAATAGTCCTTCTCCAATAACTTCAACCGTTATAAGATAACATTGGTCAAGTGTTATTGGAAATATTCCATCAATATCATCCAGATGAAAGGCTTGAAATCAACGGCAGGACTACTCTAAAGATAGTGCAAGAACTAAATTTGAATATAACTAGTTAACCTCCTTGAAAGAAGACACTCTGTCATCATTGATAACGTAATGCATATATTAAATCGTCACAGTTTGGAAAAATCTTTAACATCGCCAAATCAAACGAGAAGGTTGCAGAGCCGTAGTGATCGTGTGGGCTAAGGCTTTTATCACTCGATGTTACGTTTTTGGAAGAGTTTTGCCACGGTTTCATTCCTCTAGATACATTCTGTTCATAAAGACAATGGCGTGCCTACCCCACCTTCACACACACACACACACACACACAAACACACACACACACACAAACACAGACACACACACACACACACGCACAATCTTTGAGAATCGTTGCTACGACTTTGCAGGAAAATACGGCAGATCCCAAACCATTCTTTATTAGCTATATCTTATCAGATTTCAATAGGTGAGGCCTCGTGCGCCATCCGTCATGAGAGAATAGCCTCCCAAAGCGTCCTTGCTATTGGCAGATTAGTCTAATAATTTCTGTTTGCTTAAAATCAAGCTGAACACAGAACATTCTGTAAAGGTGACAGGGAATTTACAAACGCAGACCCGTCGCTCTATTTGTCACCATGTCAGTAAGAGAACCCCTTTGAAAACATGTGGGACTATTTTGAGATTTTGATGATGTTTGCGTTGCTATGTTGTGGCTAGTATTGTAGCTACAAATGTGTACGTCTTCCTACCCAAGGTGTGAAAGGTATGCACTTATCGTGTAATGATTGGCATGGCCTGCAGGTCTGCTGGAAGACTTAGCTTTGTCTCCATAACATGTGTGTTGGTAAAAAACACGTGTTGAAACAACTTTAATGTGAAAAATGTCCATGATCCATGACACCGTAAGTGCCAGGATAAGGAAAGAAAAGGGACCTAACTACCCTTCGTTACAAACCACCATACGTATTAAAGGAGTACCGCTACCTCCCAAGGTACTCATAAAATTATTCCTAGCATACCTCAGGGATAGGGAGCCCACTGTCCAGAAATTTTGCCTGCCGTCGTTTTTCTAGTTTTGCACATTCAATATTTTAAGTGCAAATATTTTACTAAAACGTTTTGCAGGCACCCCCATCACGTGGAATAACCAATATCGGAATAAACAGTTGGCTTCTCACACCGATCTCTAAAAAAGACTGGATCGAGCTTCCCATTGTTTTCAACAGCGAGAAAGTGTTGTCACCAGTGCTGGCCCACATTTGTTAAAATAGCGCGGCAAGGCCCACCATGTTTGCACCATGTTCACAAGCTTTGTGTAATAGGGACTGAAATGGTGGCCTGCAATTGATCTCACTTTGAGACAGAAAATGCTCGATCCAGTGTTTTTTAGAGATCAGTGGTTTTTCAACCCCCTTTCCCCTTAGTCTTTGAACGTCCTTTGTGAATAGATCTTAAGGCATTTGTAATTTTAGTGATGTATCCCCTGGGACATTTCAATGTCCCTACTTCCCTCCCTCTCCATTAAATCTTTGCTTGTGACAGTCTAAAGAACACTGCCTTCTACCGTACATTGTACGCCGTGTGCAGCAAGGGTGGTTATTTGTACGTGACTTCCGCAAAGACCCATGCATATTGCTGCAGTGACACGAATGCTTTAAAGCTTTGTGATATGCAGTTCACATGACGTCAAGAAGATAGTTCTTTTATCCGGCAACTAGCTCGTTCTCCATACCTCACAGCATCGTCAAGAAGACTTCATAGTAAATATACTCGTTCTACATCAATGGCCTCTCCATAAAATAGAAAGCTATCTCGTTGTTTGTTATTTTTTCTACTAATGTACGTCATCCCTCTACAGAGTACAATATTTGCTTTTTGTCTATTTAGCTCTTGTAATTGTTGTTATTGTCTCTGTAATCAGTAAACAAACATGCTAAGCGCAAGAAAGCAAGATGGACAACCAGGTATACTGAGGTTGATACCAGGTTTGGAAATGTCATTCTTTTGAAATGTTTACATACTAAAAAGGCTAAAGAAAATAACAATGGCGATGACGACAATGGCAGGTAAGCAAAAACTGATTAAAATCAAGGAATGAATTCATAGATATGAAAGGCTGAGAATACTGCTGCATTTCGGTAGATTCCCGACAGCTTGATCAAGCATTTTCAGGTGTTTGCGAGGTGTAGTATTAAGTTGCACTGTTTAGTTAGAGAACATGCTGTGCGTTCGCATGCTAGCAGCAGTAAGAGAGTAGCGCCATCACCCAGTACAGTGGTTCTACCATCACCTATATACCGGAATAGTGAAACCAGTACCAAGTACCACATTGAAACGCAAACCTACTAGTTCAGTTGTGAGTGTTACAACAAGCAGCGTACCTGGTCCCCCTGTAAGTAACAGCCGAAAAGAAAAGCCTACGTTGAGTAAAGTGGTTCTACCATCACCTACTACGGGAATGAGCCGCCGTGGTCTAGTGGATAACTTCCTTGCCTTCTGATCAAGAGGGTCACTGGGGTTAGAGTGCAAATCCTGGAGGGGCAATTGGTGACGTCAGGCAGGGCATCCAGTTTTAAAGTGCTCTATGCTCCAGTAACAAGTCTCATGTACATGGGCACCACCCTAGCCCCTGCAAAGGGGCGTACGCGACGTTAAACCCGCTAAAAAAGCGGATTTGTATTTCGAGCGAAAGTTTTCGAATAAAAAATTGAATGCTGTTTGTGTTATGTACTGTCCCAGTTAGTAAAACGATCCACATTTCTTTAAAACGACGCCAAGATGACACCGAAACGTTTGATAATGAATTTACTTCTCTTTGCTGCAGCAAACCTTTATTTATCCAATGCATAAAGTTTCTTTGGTTGTTATTTGATCATGTTGATGATGAAGGAGGCTTCAGTTCCCATTTCGAAGCTACTGACTTTTAGTACTGCATTTATATCACGTATCATCGATATTGATCACAACACGGCTGCAGATAAGTGAGTTGGCCTGACACATGCGCTCTACCGACTGCTTTCAAGTATTTTGTGCTGTTATTTGAATTCGGATATCCACGTAATGTTGTACTTCTTTAACCTTTTCCTTGTTCATATACCATTTACAGGCACGAACCAAGGGGTAAATAACTATTATAAAATTGTTTGAGAATAAAGAATCATGAGAATTATTGAGAGTTACGGAGAAGAATTGGGAATTTTGAGAATCATAGGGAATTATAGAATTGTTTGGAGTTGGGGGAAATTACTGAGCATTATTTGGAGTTACGGAAAATTATTGAGAATTATGAGAATCAAGTAGCCAATCAGAAGTGTGACTACAGTAATAGTTGTACCCCCCCCCCCCCCCCCAGAAAAATTGAAGCTTACCTACGCAGATTACTTCTGGGGATGGATAGTTTGATCTCTCACGGTTGAAACTGGAGGATTCCATTAAAGGGAAACGTAACCTCTTAACCTTTATCTGTTTAATACTTCTCACTTATATACAATATCCTTCTGGAAGTTCACCGCATATTACCCCTTACTTCACCTTGCTCTAGCCGTAGCTACATCAAAACACTAGAACGTGATTCCTTCTTTTGATTTTCAAAACTCCGTTAATTGATAGTTGATTGCTGCTGAGCTTGGCGACGCTACAGGGTGGGGGAAAAGGCACAGGGGACACTCAACTTATCTGTTATCAATGGACTTCCTGTTGCGCTTGCGCGTAAAGGACACCTCGTGAACGAGGCCTGTGGTGTTCACTGTTAACGTAATACGTAAACGAGTTGCTACAAATTCCGCAGCTAAAGACACCAATGCTCAATTCTGTTACTTTGTTTCTTCTACTCACTGCGATCCAGGTTTGGTAACCGAATTCAGCAATATGCGAATGAGTTTACTGTAATAAGACACACAAAGCATATCAAGTTTAAATATGAACAAAACCAGGTCCAATTTTAATTTAGTAATGAAAACGAGACTAGAGTAGTTCTATTGCTTCTATGGCTGTAAACTTCTCCTAGGCTGACGACTTTAAGGTCCCTTCTCCCTTTTTCTCTGCTATGTGGCGATGCAACGGATGGCAAAGAAAGAAGCTGAAGAAATGAGCTCGAACACAAACGTCGTCCCTTACCAACAAGAAAATTGAGAAAAAAGAAGGACAACTTATTCTGGCTGCAGTATGAGATTGGTGCCTTTAATTCAAATTTTAACTGAGTTTCCTTACTAATCTATAAAACGATTGATGCACATGTACTGTCGGTTAGTTAGAATACTGGTCATTTATACTAGTCCTGTTCAAATGTGACTTCTGACTTCTACATATTCGTAAATATCTGATAGTGTCTATAATCAGTCTTTGCCATTGTTCAAAATACGTTCATTTTGAAAGATAGACAAAAATGGATGCAGCTGAAAAACTGCAGGAACGATTCAAGATAAAGCTAAACGATTCAAGCTCAAAAGCCCCAACCAAGATTTAATTAGTAAGTTTCAAGCTGCGTAGGACTACGTTTGCCATTTAAATGTTTTGGGTGATGACATTCTCCCTCCAGCCGAGGAAGGCTACCAGCTAGCACACATTCAGAAAGGAGACGCTTGCTTGTTGCAGACCGAGTATACACAAGTTTTTGGAATATCGAAACACGCTTTCCTAGATTTAATATCACACTTTATCTACTTGACTGCTGACCATTCTATTTGTGTAAGATGATAGCTAATGAAAGGTCCAGGTTGGGCAAAAATCACCACTAGGGTATTGTTGTAATCAAGAAGATGGCCAAACATAGATTGTTATCGTCTGTGCACTTGATACTTGGATTACAGAAGCATAAAATTCTATCTTTAAGTCGACCTAACTGGTGCAGCATTAAGCTGCTCTTGTACACAGTTTGAGTAAAGGAGTACACTAAAGTCAGGCAACACTGGCAACACTGGCAACACTGGCAACACTGGCAACACTGGCAATGCGGTGTACTTGTCGCATCCTTCTTAAAGCATTTTCTTTCAACCTCTCAGTAATTGGATTACTTACTAACACTGCAAATTTGGTCCAAGCTTTACGGTTAGCCTCTTTGCTGTTCAATTATTTGAAAGTGAGGTTGTGCGAAACTTAACCCGATAGATACTTCCTTATTACCAGGAACTTGATTGGCGGATATGACACCCTGGTGACATGCTTGTTATAACATTGTTGATCATTATAGTCCATTCTGGTAAGTGTTCCTTGAATTGAAGGTTACGGTCCTTAACTCCTTCCGATCAACATATGGAGCTCAAAACTCGTTCTCTGAATTCTAGGTGTTTATAAAGAGTTCGATTTAAGCATAAATAAAATTAACTTTTGATTAGGTTATTAGCCGAAGCGGATTTAGCTCTGTTGTTCACGAGAATGATTACAAAGTGCTAAAATTGGATTAAAGAACGTAATTAAAACTTAATCAACTTGGAGCCATCGCCTTCCTAATTCATCGATTCGAATGTAAATTTTCATTCATCTTTATTTGCTATTGTATGTTTGGAAAACTAGTTGGAACACGTACTCCATTTGACACTGCATCTTTGCAGGGAACCAGGATAACTTAATGTTGTTTTTCGTCGTTCAAAGAGTGCAATTAAATGGAATCTCTTATCTATATTAACGAGTTTGAATAACGGACACAAGACTTAATCAAATGGATAGGGTCTTGAATATACGCACTGTTAGCTAGCTCATTCGCATGACTAATGTGAGACAAACCCTTGCCTGGGACTAAGATTGGCAATAGTCTGGAATGTGTTTATAAACACGTAGGGTATGGAATATAACGTAGCTGCTGACACGTATTCTATGTGAATTCGAAAGTTTTTGGCAGCCTCTGAAACAGAGACATCTGATTAGCAGTAGACCTAATTTAAGACAAGCAGATATAAGCTGTAAAGCCACCGAGCAAGTTAACTAGGAGGTACTTTTTGTAGACATATAAAGAACGCTGCAAAATTTGAACTATCAGGTGGGAGTATGAATGCTATTGGAATACCTTCTACGGCCAGCAGGAAAGCTTTTCAGATGCTGTGCCGTAGTCACCTGATAAGAACAAGTGTTTCACCTGATCCTTACCGAAAGGCTTAGCAACAATTTAAGGCTTTCGCGCGCACATGTTGAGGTTAGCGGAGTAATACTTCATCGATCGTTCTCATTTATCGATAACTATCGATATCTTAACAGCTTTCCTGGGCCGTAAGGAGAAGTGGGCTACAAAACTCATTCGACCCCTCTTCCCAGCAAGTTGATAGCTGTTTATTTCTCTGGTTTGAAACTCCCGTCTGTGAAGTATCCGTAAGCAAGGCACTTGCTATATGTATCTCTGTAATGCCCCTAGAAGTCGGCCAATCAGCACCCTGAGCCCTACTAGGAGGATAAAGCCCGTCTTCATCTTTTCCGGCCATCTCTAGTACTAGGCCCTCGGTTTTTACCCCTCTAACTGTTGGAATTGGTCATTGTGACATCATCTTCCTGTAATGAATGTTCGCTTTGTGTAGGTTGACGTCATTGTGTAGTCATGGTATCACGGAGTGTATTGTCCGATAACCGTGATATGTCTAAAGTTGTGCTCTTGAAAGAACAAGCCTGTGTAGTGTAGTGGTTAGAACGCCGGACTGCAGTACGGAAGGCCGTGGATCAAAAATACGGCACTGGCATCAGTTTTTCAAAGTGTGCTAAATGACGCTCTTTACGCGCGCCTTCGCGCCTTTCTGAAATGTGTTTGTGCCTTCGTGCCCACGCACCCTAACTTTGTACGCGCCAGGGACGTGCCGTCAGTGAATGCAACGCATGCACTGCATGCCTTAAAAATTTCAAGAGATAACCTGTCACTTTCATGTGTCCTTGCCCTTAACTTTTTCAGTTTCTTTGTAGAGCATCG
>JAAAKL020004709.1:0-20484 GCA_010016065.2 Carybdea cf. marsupialis auct. non (Linnaeus, 1758) | reverse complement strand
ACTGAAATGGCGTCGAACGACTGACCTCACTTTGAGACGGAAGATGCTCGATCCAGTGTTTTTTAGAGATCAGTGATGAAACCCCATGTTTACAATCCCTCCGATTCTGCTTTGAAGGAGAGCTGGTACATGTTGGGGATTATTACAATGTTAATCAAGGAACAGACAAGATGATTATAGAGCTTCGTAAAGAAGGGACAACTGGCATTTAATACGTTGCACTGAGTTCTTAAGTTGTCTATCGCCTGTTCTCAGTTACATTCAATGCACTCAATCTGACCTAATTCATTTGTATTTATTGTTTTATAGGAAGCTCACGTCAATCAGTGCTACAAGCACTTTTTCTACTTTACTAGTGAATTCAGTCTTATCGATAAGAGAGAGTTAACACCATTGGTAAGTCTAGCTTTTTACCATTGAAGCAATATGTTTGAAGTGTACGTCTTCTGTTGATTGATGTAGTTTAAGATTGTATGTATGGTCATATTCATCCAGTAAAGT
Organism: Carybdea cf. marsupialis auct. non (Linnaeus, 1758); assembly: GCA_010016065.2. Classification (NCBI taxonomy): domain Eukaryota; kingdom Metazoa; phylum Cnidaria; class Cubozoa; order Carybdeida; family Carybdeidae; genus Carybdea; species Carybdea cf. marsupialis auct. non (Linnaeus, 1758). The sequence goes on along the minus strand of JAAAKL020004709.1, from coordinate 19,983 downwards.
ATCCTGCTACAATGGAAACAATTACAAGAAGTGTCCTATGTTACAATAAACGGTGTTTGACACTATATCTGCTTTAGAGTAAACTCCTTTTTTATTAACTCCCTTTTTGCAATAAACTCAAATTTTACAATACCCCCTTGTTACAATATACTCCCTTGTTAAAATAAACTCAAATATTACAATTACCCCCCCCCCCTTGTTACAAGAAACTCCCTTTTTTCAATAACCTACTATATTACAATAACCCCCTTTTTACAATAAACTCCATTATTACTATAATTCCCGTTACTGCAATAAACTCCCACGTTACAGTTTGTGCCGTTGTTACAATAAACTCACTTTTTACAATAAATTCCCTTATTACACTTTACACCGTTGTTACAATAAAGTTACTTTTTACAATAAACTCCCTTGCCACAGTTAACGCGTTTATTACAGTAAACTCACTTTTTACAGTAAAGTACGATAACTTCCCTTTTCCAATAAACTTCATTATTACAATAACCCCCGTGCTACAATAAACTCCCTTTTACAATAAACTCCATTATTACGATAACTCCCCTTGCTTCAATAAACTCCCATGTTACAGTTAGCGTCCCTTCTGCAATAGATTTCATTTGTTATGAATACCCATCTCACGATAATGATTATTTGTATGAAATAGCCACATAATATAAGCCCCCAAACACTGGCAGATTATGACGTCGGCAATGTAAGCAAAAGAATCCTCTGTTGAAAGTTATTGTCGTAATGTGGAGGTTTAACTGAAAGTTATGCTCCTATACATTTTACTCAATTACTTAATTTTTCGTAATATCTGAAAGATTTGATAAATACCGCCACTGAAATACAAGTTACTCTCTAAATGTAAAAGAAATTCGTAAGTATCATTTCTGAAAAAGTACACATTGTACTTAGTTGCCCGGTTTTGATTTTCATTGCTGGGATTTCAAGGCAATCAACGAATTTTTTCCAGTAGATTTTTGGTTGAAGTGATTTAGCTGTGGACTATAAAATGTGAAACTTCAAAATAGTGCCAGGATGCATCAAGAGCGTGAAGCTCAATTCTTCATTGCTTAAAGTGAAATACTGGGTCCAACAGTGGAGACGTTAGAGGGATGTGCCAATCGTAGATGGGAACATTTTATTTGCAAGTGCCCCTCATTTCTGTACAATTTTGTTCTCTGCCTTTATGAGTTAACATTAGCAATCTTTTGCAACAAATTTAAAGACCTAGATGTTTACGAGTTACGTCCAGGTGGAACGATATTTTTTCCAGTGGTTGGTGGCGGATGGGTGGTAGGGGCTGGAGGTGCACATATGCTTTGAGAAAAATTATCTCATTTAGGGATTGTGTTTGGAAAATGAACCTAGAGTATATCTTATAGTAGCGAAAGTGTTGTTGCCATGCAACTAGCATTTTCTTTTTGCAAGCGTGCTACTTAAGATATAAGTGCCTACGGATTACAACTCAATGGCGTGAGAGGTTCAATGGTGTCAGCTTGTTAATGCTTGCAGTATGGATCTTTCAGTTTCTATAGTTGAAGGATATTGTTTAAGAGCGAACATTTGCAGAATGTTCAGAGTGATTATGGAGTTTTTCTTTTGCAGTAAAGTACAATAAGGTTGATTGTTTGACTACTTATTGAAGCATCATAGATGTAGAGGACATAGATGGTAGATGTTTATCAGTCGTGAGACGTAGTCTTTTTCTGAGCTACGTTTAGAAAGATACTTCTCCCATTTTCAGATTACTAGACATGATAAACATCTACCATCTATGGCATCAACTAACTCGGCAAGTGTTATAATATGTATAATGTAGAGAACAATTTAGAGTCGCACGGCACCTTGAAGATCAGAGTAGTTGCAGCGCCTTAAACGCGTTTACAGAACAAGACGGTTGCCAGCAGCAGTGCACTCGCACTTTTTAATCTTTGACTATTTGCTGTTGTTTTTATTTTAGAAAGATATGACGGAGAGGATATGCTTTTAAGGGGGTGACATACATGAGATCTATCAATAAAGCTCGTGATGGACTTAGCGGCCGGGTCTTTTGGCGATGCAAGTTGCTCTTATGATTGGAAGTTCAAAGTCGTTACGAATTTTATCGGATTTTACTAAATAAAAGATATTATTGGGAGACGTTTTGTATTAGGTAGAATTTTAAGCTACATATCTATGTTTTGAAAATGAATTTTAAAGTGTGCTGTGCCCCATATGGTAATATTTAATTGATATTCTAATAGAGAAGGGAGGGTTTCGTCAGATTCTGCCACGCAAACAATTCCTATGATTGGTGTGAGAACGTCTTATATTTGTAGAAAGTCACATCAAAGATATTTACGTTGAAAAGGGTATCAAGAAGGCGTTATAAATTTTACACATGATATTGAGCGTAGTGTTTTAGGGTTTAGAAAGTTTCCCTCATCTTTGTTTCTCTAATTCGTAGTACTTTAGTACTTGATCGCCCAGATAGTCAAATTTTACATTCGTTTAGCAATCGCTTTTCTTTCACTTTCTCCTCCAGCTATCGCGAATTCATCAATATGTTTTGCTGGTTGAGGTATATGAGTTTTATATTTAACTTTGAAATGGCCCTCGACTTATGTGATTTAAATTATAATGTATCTAAAAATGCCATGGTAGCAACTTATCACACTTGCTCTGTCGAGGATGAAATTTCGACAATGCAAGAGGTTCGGCTGCACCTTTATTCAACCAGTTTGAGGTATCATCGGCTATATCTTTTATTGGCGTACAAAAGCTGTGATCCACCATTTCTCTTCCACGATAATTAGGCGGCAATTGCATGATCTCTGTCCCTTAATAATATGGGAGATAATTTAAAATGTTTTCGAAATACCCATCACAAGTAACACCCGTACTCGATTCTTTAAACTCTCCAGAGTCCTCTACCCAACTGCCGTGTATGTGTATGTGTGTGTGTGTGTGTGTGTGTGTGTGTGTGTGTGCGTTTTGATGGCTCGATGATTTCATGCAATATTCACTTTGATTTCTAATAATTACTACCCAAAATCCCCAAAATCCACGGTTTTAACTTACCAATCCTCATTTCCGAAAAGTTAGTACTCCTAACAAATTCTTAACAGTTAGATGTAAGTCACAAGAGAAAGAGAGAAGGCATGTTTAATCTTAACATTTCAGAATTTTTCATTTTAGTACACCTTGATTACCCCCTGCTTCCCCCTTTTTCTAATCTGCGGGTTCTAGACTCATTTTCTACTATTCCCAGTGATAACCACCCCTCAACCTATAAACCTTTGAATGGAAACCCTCACTCTTATCTTGCGTATGATCACCAACAATTCGATGCGGAGAAGAATCTCGTAAATACATTGAAGACCTCGTGAAAGAATCACACTCTGTACTTTCAACACTGTACCACGTACAATCAACAATGTTGTGTAGTCCATGTCATGCGTGTCGCTGGATCAACAACATGTCATAAAGGACAGCTGCCTTTAGACATTCTTTCCGTGACATTTGATACGAAGATTTTGTTTGGATATGTTTTCAAACGAAACGTGTTTTATACACTGCAGTATCTTCAATCCCATTTATTGATAGATTTCTCTGATTGATTGATTATGATCTAGTCACGTGTACGTATCCTGTTTCAAACTGACACTTCCGCACGATTACGTAACTTCTAATACCCAAGTTTGTCGGTGGTGCTTGTCAAAAAGTGAAATTGTAGCATTAAACTGGCGTACCGCTTCATTGTCATTAGAGGTAGCTTTGTGGTGTAGACAACATTACTTAACAACTTTAGAGAAACGTTTACATGCTAGTATTATGCTTAACTGATTTTTGTATTAAATATCGAGATATAATGAGTATATGTAGTATATGTGACATTTTAAATTTAACATAAATAGCACAGGGTTTGTTTGTAACATGATGCAACCAAATTTTCCTCCAGAAACTGCTTGTTTCTGCAATTGTAATGGAATAGCTTTTGTGAAATGCAAATCTGCTTCATTGCTATTGATCTGAGCCTCGTTAATTGTGGTAGCCTATGTCCGATTGTTGTTTTAGTTAGCGTAAGAAAGAAACGCCCTATTCTCTCCATATTCGCAAAGATTCCCATGGGCATTGTTGCAGACCATCTTGCAATTCAGCCTCCCTCTAAACTGTTTTGACTGCGGAGAGACTAGAAGGTTTGAGTCCGGCCACTTTGGGTTACCTCATTCGAGGTGCAAGAACCCGGCGAGGAACCATAATATGTATGTAGTATGTAAATTGGCAATGGAAGTAGAATTTTGATTTGTTATTAAGTGCGCCTGCGCGCTCAGTGCGGCGGATACTGCAACCGTTTCAGGGGGTGTGATTCGTATTGATTGCGTTCAAGAGGTTATTCAAATGATAAGCTGGTGCACATGAATGTTAGAAATTCTGTAGGTAGGCTGGCCACTGGAAGACACTGATTTACTGTTACCCGTCCTACCGCAAAGCTACGTTATGTACGACCACAATACACGCCTCTTTGTAGCCAACGTTTTGTTAGCAAGAGGTATGGAATGGAAATCAGCTCTGAAAAGTCATAGGCGATGGCTCGTGGGAAGCGCGAAGACCAGGCTGTGGATATTAAATTGGATGAGAAAAACATGGATTAAGTGACTAGCTTCATGCACTTATGATCCATTTTTAAAAAAGACTTCGAGAGCAGACAGAAATTCTGGCAAAATTGGAATAGCATTATCTGCAATGGTCAAGCTTAAAAGACGTGGCAGAATAAAACCATAAATCAAACCGACTAACGTAGACTCGGAAAATCCTTTGTTGGAAAATCCTTTGCTGGAAAATCCTTTGTACGGTTATGAGGGCTGGACATCAGGTAAAAGATGGAGAAAGAGTTTCATGCTTTCAGGATACAGTCACGGAGGCCAATTCTAAATATTTCATTTTAAAAAAAGAACACGAATGAGTTTGTCTGATAATATGTGAAGAGAAAGCATGCTGAAAAATTGTCGAAACGACAGAGAAAAGAAATCAAAGCAAAGAAAACTCAGATTCTGCAGGCATCACATCCCTGCTGGTCAAACAACGAAATCAGTCGTACAAGGAATGGTTGAAGGTATGCAAACGAGAGAGATGCCTCGAAGAATATTGATTGACGATATCCAACAATCGAGGGGTCTAGGATAAAAGACAAGGTCAGAGAAAGGAATATCACGTACGGAATGGAGGGAACGTGTCAAGTCATGAGTGGTCAGTGATGATGATGGTCATCATGATGATCATGATGATGATGAAGATCAGGATGATCTATATGATGATGATCATGATGATGATCATTATGATGATCATGTGTTAATGCTGCTGCTGCTGATGATGATGATGTTGCCGATCAGATTTGCATATTCTTGTTTTGCCTTCAGGTGAACCGTAGTTTCTCGAAGGAAGAGAGCATAGACATTTGTGATGTTTTTCTGTTGTACTCCTATTTTGAACGTAGCAGTTAAAACAAATGTCAGCGACGATCGTAGTAGTTATTCAATACATTTCAAGTAGTAAGTTATAAATTAGCACAAATACAAGCATACCCATGATGTGATATTGTATTCACTAGACTCACAAGATATCTTACGTTGAGTCTATTGACATTTCGAAGTACATAGATATAATCCATGCAAGGCTTTTCTGACAAGACACTGTCTGCTTCCTGTTTCCTTGTCACCACAATAACATCCTGTGGCCCTAAAATGGAATTAGCCAACTTAACGAAAAATTTTACACTTAACACAGGTAAAATACATCCAAACCAATATGTGCAAAGCTTTTTAAAATGTGTATAGAGCTCAAATTTTTTGGTGTAATTTCACTGGTTGGAATTCTCTTTGATGAGACTATCCAGCAAAGATGGCTATCAGTATCCAATACAGAGCGTGGCCATAAATTAGGAAGGACGAGTAAAGTGTATTTCGTAAGGACACAATGTCAATCCTGTATCAGCCTGACTGGAACCCATAACCGTTAGAACATTAGTTCTACGCCTTTACCATTCAACCACAGAGCCTTAAATAGAGAACTAATCAATTAATCATACATAGCCCGAATCGATGTATCAGACTTGAAGATAAGACCTTAATTAAAGTTTTGTGCTGAATCAGATACATACTACTGGACAGCTACCTTGACAATTTTGAATCAATGAGTGACAATTTTGTTGAAGTCGTGAATGTGGTAGTAGAACGACCTTTTCATGACTGTACTTAGTTATCCAGATTCACTTCTTTACATAAAACGCTTTCCTGTCTATCATAAAAATTCATTTCTTTTCATATCTTAAAAGCTACTTATGATGATTTCAAAGAATGAGAGTACTGGATTCATTATTTTTATTTCAATCTTGTTAATTAATCCTTAGCAAAGGAAATTGCTATTGCTTAATCTGTATACTCCCTGCAAAAATGTATCATTCACTTATTTCCTCACATTGACATATACCTACAGTGTACCTTCCGTATCTGTCACTATGTCTACAAGCGCTTGTTGGCTCAGTATGTATTGAAAAGTTGAAGTTCATAAGCATCTCCTGCCTCCTCCGTCGAGATAATTTTGATCTGCAGTTTTTAAGACGCAATTTTTGACTAGTATTGACTTCCATGAAACATAGCTATTCCAAATACTATACCAAAGACTTTAATACTTCATAGAAATCCCATAAATCTTTATACACGTCGTTTCACGTCCTCAAGCTTACGAATGTAGACATTAATTTGTGGCACCACTTATTGCCGGTTGGCGACGCTCACCTTCTCTGTATTCGCCCCTGCACTCCTGCTCCCACACTTCGTACAGTTTAGTTGAACCAGTTGTCAGAATAATAATTATGGTACGAGGAGACGAGAAGACCCAGCGACTCACTATGTTGACCATATTGCCGACATCACAAGATTGTCTTTCACTTACATGGTCAGACGCGCTCAGTACCTTCTGTGAGGATACCACAATTATGATGATGATGACAATGATCATGATGACGATAATGATGATGATGATGACGATGATGATGATGATGCTGACGACGGCGACGATGACAACGGCGATGATGACGCTGATGATGATGACGATGTCAGAATAAGAGTTTCCCTCTTCCAGTTTCTCTTGTCAGTTAATTTATCTTTTCTCGCCTGTTGATGTTGCAATCCTAATTCAATCCGCGGTCCTAGTTTCTAGGCTTTGATTGAAAGTACCCTTTCCCATTACCTTCCAACTTTTTTGAAACGCATCCATTAATCATCACTGGAATCCTCCTCCTTGTGCTACATAAGATTTTTCTGCCGCAGCACACAGTTGAGTGTATCATATCCATATGTTGGGCAGGCGAGGAGTACCAGTCCTGGGTCGACAGCATTGGAGTGGAGGTGTCGCCATACGCTATTACTACCATAACCTATCTTCGTAACACTCACTTGACCTTCATTTCCTTTGAATTGGAAGTAGGGAAATATGTCACCACCGTTATTCGAAGGCGTGACTCAGTCTATGAAGGCGTGCGGTATACTAACTGAGCAATGTGGTCCCCAATGATAACATGCTCAAAGTCTATAGCAATTCAATTGATATGGTACAGCGGTCGTTCTCTCGTGCTCAGTCTACCTGTACTCCTCATGCTTCTAAATTCAAAGAAAAATCCATCCTGTTGACCACATGATACGTTTTTGTCACTAACTAGCAATCCACCTATTTCCCATTGGAAGCAAAGCAAATGTAAGATTTTAGGCCAATAATGAGTCAGGATCAAGCTTGCGCGTTTGGATTCATCGAGCTTGTAAACAAGGCAGCGGGAAATGTCATTCTTCTCCCATTCCCAAAGGTTGCTTGTTACAACATTAGTGGAAGATCAACCCCCCTCACACGCTGTAAACAATAAGTGTTTTTCCTAAATTTTAAAATAAGAACTTTAGAAAGTGTGGTAGGATGGACGGGGTTTGAATTCGTGGATCAAGAAGTTATCCCTTGCACGTAATACTTATACTGTTGTAGGCATAAAGTCCGTATCGTCTTGATGCAAGCTAAAGGGCAGTTTTCTCTGTTTGTTTCAGATAGTATAAATGTAAAGGGGAAAAATATTCACCTCACATAAAATTGAGGGAACGCCTTATTAATCCTGTCAATACAGTTATTAAAGGAGGATAACTTGCAAATCCTTTGCCAAAGCCTTTCCTTATTTGAGCGCGTTTTGGGAAATTCCTTACCCTAATTTCAGAAAGTCCATTACTGGCAACTGCAGAGCTTGCAAAATACTATATATAAAAATATACCCCTCTGGCACTATACAAGTTGTTGTACCCCTTAAATAGTATAGCTTCCCCTTGTAACTTCGAAACCTTTCTAGTTCTTGCAGTCTCCTCGTTTTTTTAGGTCTATACCTTTATGTCTGGTGAGACAGTTTTGTCCAGAGAGGAAACTTGTTACACACTGCAGCTTTAGCAAATGAACTACCTACACCGTTAAGTACTGAGAATTTTTTATTACTTTTCGATATTAAAGCATTTATAAAATAAGCAACAGAAAGAAATTTGCTGTACCATGGAATAGACGACTCTCTGTCCTTCATCTCGAGATGAAGAAGAAGGCTATGACTAACTACACTTATTCGGTACCTCAGCACGTTTGATCTCATGTCACAACACGTTCTGATTGCGAATGATAGACAGATTGATTATCTGTGGCACAAGCTATACAAATATTTGATAAAGTTCAAAGTGCAGCAATGACCCAGTTGTTCAAATAAGATGAATGCTACTCAACGGCAATGCTAGGGGTGGCAGGTTGCCGTAGTATTCTACATTTATGGCAAACAAGTGCACCTGTGTGTAGGGTTTTGCTAACTTTAGTGAATGCTCGCCTATGTACCAGGGAAAGGGAAACCTCTATCTTTCCTAACATTTACATTTGAACTAATTTTAAATAATTTATTCTCCTGAAGAAACACATTCCTAACTGGGCTTGTTAATTTAACTGCAACTGATGACCACTTGTTGCTTACAGCTTGCCACTGATTTTCGAGGGCAACTGATTTTATGTTTCTTGTCTCAATTTGTCATTCAGATTTCTACCTCCATCTGGGTAACTTGTGTCAGAAAACCAAAACAAGATCTAGGCAATGCGATCAATAAAATTGCCTTCGGGCATTAGTGGCATTACTGCCAGTGCCTTTCACCATCCTAACAGCATGTTTCACCTCTACATTATAAAGGATCTTTGAGAAATCTTAAACTTGCCAAATTATTACTTATTAAATCTTGTAAACAGTTTATCGATATATATTTTACTGAATACGTCAACGATTTAATAATTCTATTGTTTGACTCTCACTCTTGTATTTGGCTTCGTTTCCTAAAATTTTTGACTGATGGAACATTTTTCCTTTTGTAGTTTTATTGTCTTATCCAACTTTGGAATATTAATATGGCAATGAACATACCTTTCAAACCCCTTTAGTTTTGGGGTTCTTTTTTATTTTGTGGTTTTTTTTGTTAATTGTATTTTTGTGTTTTTATTTCACTAAGTTTGACTCGTTTGAATTTACTTTGTTGATTTTGATTTAAATACATATTTTTATGTAGATGTATTAATGATCTGACAGCAATAAGATCATTACTAGTACTTATTTAATATTCATCTTGCACCCCCTGATGCGGATCCTCATCTTACAATGGACACGTTGTAAAGGGCGTGGGCACTAGGGTACATGAAGACATCAAAATGAATAACAGCAACAATCGTTTACTCGGTCTCTATAAATTCGACTGCATTGCTAAGCTTACAAATAAGGAAGAAGGAAGATGGAAGATTAATTATTTAAATATTTGATATTACCGTCGGCTGCATCCCTTGACTCGTAATTAATATAAAGAACAGCTTTAATTAAAATAGCTATTACCTAAGTTCTTCTTCCTTGTCTAGCTGTGTTTATTTCATGAACTAATAAGTAGAACCTAATGTCAAACGGATAAACATCATCCATATTAGCATCATCATTATCATCTTAATCATTATCATCATCATGATCATCATCATTATCATCGTCATCATCATCATCATTATCATTATCACCATCATCATCACCATCATCATCATCGTCATCATCATCATCATCATCAACATCGTCATCATAATTATCATTAGCATCATTATCATTATCATCATCATCATCATCATCATTATCATCTTAATCATTATCATCATCATGATCATCATAATTATCATCAACATCATCATCATAATTATCATTAGCATCATTATCATTATCATTATCATCATCATCGTCATCATCATCATGATAATCATCATTATCATCATCATCATCATCATCGTCATCATTATCATCTTATTCATTGTCATCATTATCATTACCATCATGATCAATCTATCAACAACCACTCTTCACAGGTAGGTTGTATGATTTGAGTTTATTGGAAAGGAAGTTAAAAAAAAATAACATGTTGTTATTTATGTAGTAGAAAGGTGTCACTTTGAATTCAGCAAGAAAAGAGAAAAATAGTTCTGAATGATATGTTGCATAAGGCTTATAGATTAGTCTCGAAAAGAAATAAGTAACATTTGATTGCCAAAGTATACTGTGGGCCTGCAATCTTGAACATATAATGCGTTGCTTGTTGTTGTTTATTTCCAACCAAGAAAAAAAGTGCAATAAGATACACATTACAAATTTGTAGAAAGTGTGCTTGTTAGTAATTAATTCTGTGCTATGATGCTATCTGCAACGTCTTATACTCATGATGTTCACATAACAGATTTGAAACTTGTCGCCCACCAATTGGTTATTGATACTTTTGCTTGCTATTCTGTATATCGAAAAGTGTAATACTATCCCGTATCAGTTTAAGTTTCTTTTATGTTCTCATTGCCATCATGACCTCGTGACCTTGGAGTTTGCAAAGGAACGAGTTAGAAAGAGGAGAAATATGCTACAAGATTTGGAACTCAACAAAATTTGTTTCCCATATGAAAAGAATCACATTATAAAAACACCTAATCAATCTAAAATGACCTTATTAATTCTAAAGCTTGTCAGTTTGTAGCAACTTAGTGCATTTAGGTGTAACGGCGCCGAAAATGGAAAACAGTGGGCATAGACCTTTGCCCAATAATCAATCAGTTCAATACTACATTCTCCTCCTTCTTTACCAGAAACAGCACCTGAGGAAGACACACCAGACAGTTTGGTTTTTCTTTTCATACCTCACAACACAGCAATCGAAAACCTGAAGTACAAACTAGTCTAGCTTCTCAGTTGATAGATACTGTTGTTCGTGAAAGACGCGACATGCCACCACCACAACCAAAAAACAATTGGCTCTTGCACATACCCTTAGTTCATGTTGCTTCATGTCTGATATTAAGTGAAAGTGATGCAACATGCAAATTTATACCCACGTCACCCTTTTAAAAAGGCAAACATAACTGCGAAATGCGATTCGAAGTCCCTTCATGTGAAAAAAGGATCGAAAGGTGATACAGCCAAGTTTTGATAAATAGATTTGCATTGAGGAGGAGAAGTGGGAGGAATGAATCACTTGTTGAGGTGTGGTGTATGCTGATGACGACGATGATACTGAAAAGGAGGATGATAATGTTAAAGATGATGATGACGATGTCAGTGATGTGGATGACGATGTCAGTGATGTGGATGACGATATCTGTGATGTGGATGATGATGATGGCTCTGTTGATGTCTATGATGGAAACGATTGTAATAATATTGATAATGATGATGATAACGAAGACAATGATAAAGATTGTGAGTGTGATTTAGATCAATCATTTGTTATAATACATGTCTGAAGCCAATGCATGTACCTGAAAACGTATTAGAAAATGACAAAATAGTAACCAAAATGCTATTTCCTTATTGCAGTCATTTAAACCATATTTCTATGCTTGTTACTAAAATTGAGATGAAAAGTTTCCACCGTACTAGTCACATTACTATAGAGGTAGACGACGTGGAATCTGCATTGAGTTCATCCATCCTTTCACCTCAAGAGTGATTAATAATTGATCTTCAAAGCTACCCAAATATTTAATAATTGAAATAATGACCCCCTGTCTCAGGTGTTCAAACATGACTTAGGACTTGTCACTTCATAAAGACGATGCTTTGAGGTAACCTTCTATTCATGAACGAAGGGGAGTGATCAAGAATCGTCTTATCGGGATTGATAGAATATTAGTACAGTGGTTCATTCTTTCTCCACGTTGGATGGTTTTCGATTCTTCCATCTGATATCCAAAATGGCAGTGGAAGTGTGCCGCCGTGCACGCTTAGTATTGGCATTGCTTCTAGTGGGCTGCTTGCTGGCAGAGGGGGCAAGTAAGTATTGTTGCTAATGTCTTATAGAGGTTACTATAGCGTTAATCGATGCATGTTACTTGAGGTCAGACACAGTTCTAACCTCTCAGACATGGTTGTGTTACATAATTGTAAGAAGGATGATCAGACATGTAATACCTCTTGGATACAAATGAATGATCTAGTTACAACTGCAGCCTACAAAATCTCCTCCAAACTGATATTTACTTTCAAAGGATCAAACTATGCACCCATAATTTTATATATGCTTCACCTCATGTCCCTTCCTTATCCTGGGATATCTGAAATCTCTTTTAATACTTGTATTTTTGCTAACAGATTTATCTAAACATCTACGAGTCGAAAGAAAAATTTATTTCACAATCAGGGAAAAAGTATAAAAAAACTGTAAATCCATTTTTTATAAATCCTTGAGCAACTTGACCTAAAGTTTTCAAATGCACTTTTAATTTGTCATTTTTGATCAGAAATAGAATTCAATCAGGTATCTTTAGATTGTGGATGTATTCGTCTTGCTTAATCTCTGCCTAATTTTTTCAAACTAAATGTTATAGATCTGAAGTTCTTTACTCTCCCGGTAATAGAATTCCCTCCTTAATATATGAAAAAAAATGTGTAAATTTCTTTATCTTATATTTTAGTAAATAACGCCCTCTATGCCATAGGCTCTAATCTTGAACTATTGGCACACCCAGTTGGAACGGAAATTCCTACTTTCCAGAAGGGGAGGAAGTAGGGTTAGGAAGATATATTTTGCACTTTACACCTTGCGTTAATATCAATCACTAATTTAACTTGTTCCACTTGCAACAACGTGTATTTTCAAGGCAGCATTTCAACTCTTTTCGTACCAAAACTACGTTTCCAAAGGTGAGCGGATCGTCTTTAAGACGCCAATTTCGATCTCTGCAAAACAGGATTGTAAAACATCAAGTGGAGCAGAGACAAGAACTAAAGTCACCTCAAAAGAAAAATTTTGATTTTTTGTTTCTAAAACTTTTTATTAATACTCCAGTACGTCAATCGATTAGTTAAATCGTGCCCTATGGTTTGAAGTTTATAATCCAAGACATTTTTCCTCCTAAACCTGGGATTGCCGAATGCAATTTTAAACCTAGTGGTATCGGATTTGGGAAAATGTCAGGAGTAATTATTGTAATATTTGGTACAATTTCAGAACAGAACACGTGATAGTATTGAGCGACTAGTCTCAATGTGCCACAAAAATTTGAAGTTTCTAATTTTAGGATCTAAATCCACTTTACACGATTGCACAAAGTCATGAAAAGGCATATTTTGACGTAACTAACAAGAAACAAATATAATCATCTTCATGCACATGAACATCATTGATGTTCTTCTCTGCCAAGCGAATGCTGCTGTAGTGAACAAAGAGATCTGATGTCAGTCATGGGTATGGATCACAGGAGGATGGGCATCACTCGTAATTTGTGTCTCAATTTTCCTTTGAAATATTTCTTGTCAGCATATACCTATACTATACATATACCACAGAAGCTGGACACAGGTACTGTTGTCTCCGCTAACATTTTTTATTTTTTTCAATGCTGCAATATCGCATTCATAACTATACGTGCCGTTCTTAGTTAAATGATGTTTTCTGTTCACTTACCGAACATGGGACATTAATTACCGAAAGTTTCGGTACGATTTCATTCCCTCCTCCCTTCCACAGACAATGCCCGAGACAAACCAATATTCTTGATTCTATCCTTTATGCATAGCGTCGCTAGACATTCGAAGCGATACCCGTACTCTCCAATAACTGGAGACAGGGACTATTTCCTCCGATAACGATTCTTATATCGTTGCTCTTCTGGTCAAAGTCTAAATGGCTAAACTGTCGTTCGCAGTTACATAATGTCACTGTTCACTGATTAAACATAGAATAAGTATTACCGTACCGTTCCGATATTTCTACGTTGACACCACAAGATCTAACCCCCTCCCCCCCACACATTTCAAAACAGATTAACATCCTTCATTCTACACTTTCAAGCATAACACCACCAGAGATTCGACGCAGGGTAGTATGAAGTATAGATCAGCAGCGCCAGACCACAGATGAGAGACATCTTCTATTCACTCATAAACCAGTAACTAGACGGCTCAAGTCTAAGGAAGATTTCTGAAGAAAGCACCAGAGCGGCCTTATCTGAAGAGAGACTCGCCCATCTTACAACAACAACAATCATGTCTGTAAGTGCCCCCAAAGAACTTGCACTTGGTGCGCCCTCCAGCTGGGCTGACTTGAAATGCCTCAACAGTTTTAGATCTGGTGTCGCCGCTCGAAACTGACTCTAAGGAAGTGTGGATATTTGGGTCCTGAAGATGTGACCTTTGAATGTGGTACTAAGCCACAAACCATAGGTTGAGACTTAACCTATCTCTTTTGTGTAGACATGATAAAGGCCAGAGGAAGAGCGCTTTTGATATCAATACCTATGATTGATAAGGCGTGGCCGGGGGCGTTCTTCCTTGTCTCCTTTAGTTGTCAATTTCATACCTTCCGTCGCTATTTGCCTTTTCGTACTTTGCCAATGGATTTAACATGTGAAGTGGATTTGCTTTAAGAAAGTAGTTTTTTCTGAGGCCTCTTGAGCTCCCGGTAGTATCATGATGCCCCTCGAAGTTCATGAAATGATTGAATTAGGAAGCAAAGCAACGTACGGACCGAAAAGGTCGGGGAAAGGAAGAAGGTAATCATTTTGGGAGTGAGTGCTCTATAAAGAAGCCACCGAAACTTAAGCTTCAGGGCCTGTTATCCTGGAGATTTCTTCCATTGGATATGATTGAAATCGTTGGTACGTTGAGTGATAGTTGCTGTACGTAAAGAAGCACTCTTACGATCGTCAGTTAGTACTGCTCTAAGGCCCCCTCCTATCCAAGGACAGTCCATACTTCAGGACCTCCAAATAGTTGGTTTGCAATCGAATCCCAACAGTATCTTCCATGCTGCAACTTCTTCAGAGCATCTTTTCTGTTTTCGTCATGAATTACTATACTAAAAGTGTGTTGATGGTACAGAATAACAAAACTGCACGAAATAGCGAATTAATTTTTTACTTAACAGCTTTTTTCGTCTGACAATCCTCAGAGTACAATTCATCAGAAGATAACCTGAAAAGGGAAACACCGAAATTATTTACCCAACTGTGTTTTACAAGGTAGCCAATTAAAATTCTGACTGCCAGACTGGTGTTGTTTTAACCAATCAGTGTCCGTGAAGTTGAATGGTTAAACGAAAAGGTCCACACTAAAATCAATAGTTTTTAATCATAACTGCCATAAGAATTTTCCCTGCGTTGTTTATTTCATTTAGTACTTTTCAAACTTAAAATTCGGAATCCTCTTTCCCTATCGCTAAAAGAAAATAGTCTTTTTTCAATTATTCAAACTTCTCGTCCACAGAAATGTAGAAGGTGGTTCCACTAATTCCAAGTACCAGACATTCACAATTCGTTACTACGTGTGGGTAAATTGTTGATAAATAGTCATAAATTTCGTAAAACGCTAGCATCTTAGGAGGACAGCAAAATAGTAGAAAGTCATCAAGAGGGATATGATAAGGTGAAATCTCCCACCCCATTCATACTTAGGACAAGGTGGCTGTCAATTACGTTTTAAGCTTATGTAACTTTTCTATGTTTCAGGGCATTTGGGTGGACAGTATGTAGCCAGCTGTTGCCACGGCTTCCTCTTCCAAAAAAGAAAAAGGACATTAATTGATAACTGTTTACCAGAAGTCGCTAGTGAAGACAAACCCAATTTGTTATTTGATTGCTTATATTGACGTCCACATCAATGTCAAAATTCATTTTACTTAAAATATAGGGTCATGTCAGTCTTGGCAGGATCAAAATTTGAGTTCTCCCTAAATAACTGGCTGAGTATCAGATCCTGATTATCTGAAAATTTCTTCAAGTCGAGGCTAAATTGTTACTAGTCTTTGTTTATCACCATTTAATGGATTTTTTGTAGTTGATGAATAAAGGTATTCAAAAGCGTCTGGAAAGGCTAAACCTTGCCCTGATCAAACATATGTTGTTGTCATACTGGTAGTACTTGCAACACGCATCGGTCATCAAATGATCCACTAGTTCATGAATACTGCCAAATTGTTGCTCCCATACTTAAACCAGCTCCCCATGGAGAAAGAAATGCCAATCCTCTGAGGGGGAGAGTAACATTGCATTTGACCTCCTCAGACTATTTCTACAGTCCTCTCTGAATGTATTCCAAGCCAACTGCTTCCAGAGTATAGAGTTTCAGAGGAATTAAAGATGTAAGACCGATCAAAGACAGGTAATCATAAACAGGTTTAGGAGCCATTTCTTCAGTCGAAAATTTGTCTTTTTGTTGACATCTGACGACATTTTGTACTATCTTGCACGGTAGTCGGGCTCAGCTTCCATTTGGAGTCCTTAGTTCGCCACGTAAAGACGAATCTTGATGTAACTCAGTAAACTTGCATGAAATGTTTAGGATTTGCGAACTAAAATACTTACAATAATTTCTCCATCTTCTAATGTGTTCACAGCAAATGGTCAGTGGGCGCCGTGGTCACAATGGAGCGGTTGGGCTGCAGGACTGTGCGCTGGGAACCAGAGAGTGAGAACAAGGTTATGTACAAATCCAAAACCAAAGGACGGTGGCAAAGACTGTGAAGGCGACAACTCAGAAAACCAACCTGGTCCAAGTAAGAAAGAACTTTTTATGAATGCCATATAACGTAAACCACAGAGATAAATCTTGGAAAAAAATCATTGATATGATATTTCTCTCTTACTATATGGAGGCATGACATTATGTATTTTGTTAAACTGTTGAACAATTCTGTACGTCCTGCATGACTTTTATACCCCGTTCTACCTATCAGTGCAACGCACGATAGAGGTAGAAAGTCTTTGTTATGACTAATACTGCTGATGAACTGAAGAACGTACCTGAATGCTCAGTTTTTATACATGGGTCAAGGTTTGGTTTTTTTATCTTATCTTTAAACTCTGACTAATTAAAGGTCATTCGTGTGGCATGTGGCGTGTGACGTGTGACATGTGACGTGTAACATGTAGAGCAGTGTGATACTAGTGGCCAGGCAGCTTAATAATTCGGGCAAGATCAGATCTATTCTGCACCCTGGAAGCATATGTATTGTCAGTATATCATCTTTTATGCCTTACAATATCTAAACAAGGAATTTCTTGTCTCTTTATCCTTGTTGTAAAGAAACATAAGGGAAGTATTTTTTCAGAAAAATTTTTCAGCTTCCAAAAACATAGAGCATTAAGCTAGGCTTATATTGTTAAATCGCAAAATATTCATGTAAGTATTATATTAACTTGTAAGGAAACTAATAGTTTACTTTCTCCCTAGTTCATGGTGGTCTCTCCGAGTGGTCACAATGGAGCGAATGCGCACAGCCATGTGGTGGATCACGTGTAAATCGGACAAGACTGTGTAATAATCCAGCTCCTAAAAATAATGGAAAAGCTTGCACAGGAAGCACTATTGACTTCAAACTAGAGTGCCTAACTAAATGTCAAGGTGAAAATCCATCGTTTTTAAATCATTTGAATATAAATAGATATGCCATTGAATTGCACTATTTCCATCCCAGATAAGTGATAGAAGCTCATCACCACATGTAAGACTTATCATCATAACTACCACTATCAGTATGACTGTCATAATCATGATTATCTAATAATCATCACTAATATAATAATCATCGTCATCACCATCATCATCATCATCATCATCATCATCATCATCATCAGAGGCCATGATAATCTCTGTCATCATCATCATCATCGTCACCATCATCATAATCATCATCATCATCAAAGATTGTGATAACCTCTGTCATCATCATCATCGTCATCAGAGACCATGATAATCTCTGTCATCATCATCATCGTCATCAGAGACCATGATAATCTCTATCATCATCATCATCGAACATTATCATCATCATCATCATCATCATCATCATCATCATCATCAAAGATTGTGATAATCTCTGTCATCATCATCATCGTCAACATCATCATCATCATCATCATCATCATCATCAGAGATTATGATAATCTCTGTCATCATCATCATCATCATCATCATTATCATCATCAGAGACCATGATAATCTCTGTCATCATCATCATCATCATCATCATCATTATCATCATCAGAGATTATGATAATCTCTGTCATCATCATCATCATCATCATCATCATCATTATCATCATTAGAGATTATGATAATCTCTGTCATCATCATCATCATCATCATCATCATCATTATCATCATCAGAGATGATGATAATCTCTGTCATCATCATCATCATCATCATCATTATTATCATCATCAGAGATTATGATAATCTCTGTCATCATCATCATTATCATCATCATCATCAGGGATGAAGCCCTTAAACCTTTTAGATGAGAAGCACGAAAGTGTTTTTGCTTATGCTGAAAAGGAATTCTCATTGTAGTTAAGGATTTATTCTAGTTACTTTTGAATATTAGCCAGTTCTTAAATGACATTTACTCATAACAAACCTTAATGTCACCAGAACAATAAAGTATAATTATTTAGTGCTGCTAGAACATGCTGCTCAGTTGACCAGACATTCATTGCTATTCTCCTTTGTTCGGCGAGATTCAATGCCATTGGTAAGCATCTATAATCTCCTTCCATCTACATATTTATGCACTTCGCATACGTTCTATCATTAACAAGCCGTGGCGGCGCCAGCCCCCCAAAGTGGGGGGATTTTCTATTGATTTACGTACCATAAGGAGTGGGTGTGGTAATACAGTTGACAATTGTTAATTTTCTGACAATTGTCAGCTATACCTCACAATCTGAGAATCTTAATTGGAAAGGTCACAGTGTCAATAGTGAAGAAGGTGACTAAATGCAAGAAGTCTCTTGAGTAAGGATACTTGACTCGAAGCACTTGATGCTTTATTATTATTTACCTATGCGCTGAGTGTTTCTTCTCCTTGGCAGGCTTCCTCCAAGTCGACACCCCAATTTTCTCATCGGATTTGGAGGAATTAAAATATGGTCTTTAAGACAAGTGGGGGTACTTATATCTCTGTCCCCCCGTGGCGCCTATAGTGTCGATAAGTTCATTCTTTTAGCAATGTTATTTATGCCAAAAAAGGTTAGACAGTTCCTATCTCGTTTTCGTCTTGTTTCTCTGCGCATAATATCAGAATAGAGGTATGCATGTGTCACCTTTTCGGACCATAGCAAAGATTCTTAAAGTGAGTTTAGGGGGCACACATTTATCTAAACAAATAAAATTTGTCCAATGGGTTCATACGCAATAGTACTCTGGCCAAAAGTGGGGAGCATGATCCCCTGCCACTCCGGCTGCCATGACCCTTATACATCATCACATATTGTAGGTGTCAAATACATTTATAGAAATATGTATATATATATATGTGTGGATATGTACTCAGGCAGACACACAAGCAGTCATGAACTACATAGTATAGAACTCATTAAACATGAAGTGCCTGGGGTGCTGGCCCCGAGCGGACCCGGGGAGCCCAGCGCCGAGAGCGAGGGCA
>JAAAKL020004708.1:0-20487 GCA_010016065.2 Carybdea cf. marsupialis auct. non (Linnaeus, 1758) | reverse complement strand
CTGAGCAAGGAGTAAAAACTCTAAAGCCACGTGATCTCTAATGACGTCAAGGTAGCTGCGCACGCATACCACAACATGTATGCATTCGAAATATGTTTTATTTTCGCCACCACAGTTAGAAGTTAGGTGTCGTTATATCTTCACCCCAGTTTTCTGCTTGTTTGTTTGTCTGTTTGTCTATCCATCAGTCTGTTTATTCGTGAACAAGATAAGTACCGATGTCATGAACGTATTTTCATGAAATGTGGGCCGGGTGTTAGACCAGCTCAAGAATGAGTTAAGTAAATTATAGGTATGATCTGCGCGAGTGCACTGGGTAGGGAGTACGTGTGATACCGATGCAACCAGTATACGAGACGACCAACCGTAGATTGCTGGAAATAGTATTACGTGTTTTTTATCGATGTGTGTGACAACCAACTAGTTGTTTTTTGTAGTAAGGTAGGCGTGCGCTCAACCGAGTACCCTCTAGTTTCACGTCTGAGGTTGATTTACTGATCTGTTTCTTTGATAGTCCTGGCAGACCTGCAAAATACAATAAAATCCTTGGATTTAGAAGAGAAGAGGTGAGTCATAATGTTTCGCTAATGAGTTGAAAAACAAAAAACTATATATACATATATATAAATACTCAATAAGATTCCTACGTCTTACAAAATGATATAATACATACTAAAATGCCGGCTCAAACAACCAAACAAATAACTGAAGAAAATAATTAAGGGTTTCGATAGGTTACTGATTTACTTTGGAGTGTAAACATGCCAAGCCAGCCACGTCTTGAGAAACTTTTTATCGTTTTGTAGGCTTTGGGAATTTTATTATGTAAACAAAATCTTTTAGCTGGTATTTAAGTGAGCATTTGTATTCTTTTATAAACAGTAGGTATTTTAGGTTGTAAACATGAAACAGTATAAAATGTCCAGGCAAGGTCGTGGCAGTTGCCAGAAGACGGAATGTAATTTTCCGAAAGCTCGCCATGAGCAAGAGCCAATGTTTTATTGTTATCTTAGATTATTTTAACTTAATGGCTTAGTAATTCTGTTCTTGTTTTATGTATATTCCTTTCATGTTTCGACTATGGTGCATTAAGGTAGTGAACACGTCCTCAAATTATACTGGATTACAACATACTGTAATGTACTATACTATACTATACTATACTATACTATACTATACTATAATCTGTACTAGTGTACACTGCTCTATACCTAGTAACTCCAAATTATGTGTTATTTTTCAACTCCACATCACAGTGTAGTATAATAAGATGTTTGGACACTGCTGGGTTTATTCGCACTGAAAGGTTTGGAAAAGAATGTAAAAGCTACGTATTCTGGATTTTTTTAAGAATTTTACACTTTCTTTTTTTTGTGATGACTGGAATTTTGAATTTCGTTTGGTAGTGCAACCCAGCTGGATGCTTATTTGAACTTGGAGTTCAGCTGATGGTCATTATGGTAGGAAAACAGCTTTGGAACAATATCGTGGAAGTAGTAGTACCGTAAGTATGGCATTGGATTCTTAACATGCACGGAACCAACCGTTACTCCTCATTCCGTTCAGCGTTTTACAAAGCAGTGGAAAGTTTAGAATATTATGGTTTTCGACCCCATTTCAAACGACTTTTACTTTGAGAACTGTCATGAATGTTCGACTATTATTCCAGTGTTTCGAGCCCTTTTCCTACTCCCTGCTATAACAAAATGTATTGATAAACGCCCGTCAAATTTATTATGCCGCTGATAGTCGACGGGAGGGTGAAGGATGGCTTTATTCTAAAAATGACTTCTTTTTAGCAAAATAATACTTAATGTGTATCTGTTATCTATTAAGATTCATTTTTTCAATTTCATCATCATTTTTGCCGACGTCATCTGCTCCTACATTTCTTCAAAATTAATGCCACATGCAAATTTTCGTTTATTAGGTGATAGATAAATAACGATTTAATATTACATCCTGAATACCTTTGCCATTCGCACTTTCGTTTTGTTCCATACGGGAAATTTTTGCCATGAACCCCTCACCATTAAGCATCACACGCCATGAAGCCCCTGTCTCTATGAAGGGTCTTTCTCAATGAAGCACCACTCACAATTAAGTGTCGCTGTCCACCTAACACCCACTGTCAAATTTGAAAATAGACGCCATGGACTTTATACTTAAGTCGCCACATAAACTCCCTATCCTCTAGTAGTTGTGGTTGACTTCAGGTTATGTGCCATTGTGGAGACAGCGTCTCGGCACCAATTTGGTTGCACGATCAGATAGTTCAAAGCTCTTTGTTACTTATGATGAAAAAAGAGATGAGAAAAGGGGGCTTCACACGATGAGTTCTAAAAATACTCTCGAGAAGATGTAACACTGTTCCACATTGTTTCAAAAACTGATGTTCCGTAGCGGTAGATCGTAAGAATAAGCAATGGACATCTTATAAAGCTTGCAACATTCCTTCACTGATACCACCCGCCCCCCCCCCCCCCCCCCTCAATTCAACCATTTGCTCTAACTGTGCCATAAGTGGTATACCAAGGAAATCATTGGGGCCCACCTGTCAGGGCCCTCACTTGGTATCCACATGGACGGCGATTGAAGAACACCGCACTGGTGCTTAGACGCTAACTATATATAAGTTGACAACTGTTTCTTAAGCAACGCAAACCGCGAAACTCAGTTTCAAACTGTAATCGTGTTCACCTGTTCTGTTGTACCGTAGAAAACTGTTAAAGTGGTGGAAATCACGCGACAATCTACCAGATCAAGATACCGACAAATTAACGCGATGGGAAAAGGATTATGACCTCGTGGAAATTCCACCGCAAGGATTATTCTATGAATATTTGGAAATGGGTAAGTGAAAGAAAACCTATTTTTAGAGTGCTCCCATCGTGAATCATTCTATTGAGTGTACACATATTGGAAAGTAGTTTGTGTGCAATACAGAGGAGAACGGTTGCTCCGCTGGGCATCAGTTAGGGCTAGTGTTTGTCAAAGATAGAAAAAATTGTTTTACAATTTTGACCAGTTTTTGTACTGGCCTGCTTCTCATTATCGTATTTCGCTGCTGAGGCATAGGCGACCGCAAATTGTCTGCAAGCCTTTCTGTTCTGTCTCAATATCTCTTGCGTGTAACGATCAAACAAGGAACCAAGCCAATTGTGGAAAGTTCAAATTAAGCCTCATAGTGATAACGAAGTTAGTGCAGTTACATTGTTTCTCTGTCAGTAGGACCTACAAATCTTCAAAGGGTACCATTAGTACCCCCTTTGCTTTCCCCTATTCCGTGACAGTAGCAGGCAGTGCATTATAGTCATATGGAAGTCAAAGTTAACCTTTCAACCCCAAAGCGACTGATGATGACTGTCTGTCATTTTTACTCAAGTTGGATCTCATTGTCTGCAAGCCTTTCTGTTCTGTTCCATCTCCTATATTTTGCGAATGGGCACCATATTGAGTGAGTCACCAGTAATATCTTGGCTGTACTTTAGGTAGCTTAAGCTTGGTCTGCCAGGCTTCTTCCTGTGAGTTGGCTCGAACAGGGCATGCTGATAACCTGGTTCCTGATTGTCCATCCTTAGTATATGACCCAAGCTAGAGGTGTCGCATATCACTGTGCAAATCAATGGTGTGTCTTTTACGTTCTGTGTTGCTGACCCTGTCTCTGTGTTTGATGTTTAGCATGATGCTGTATCATGAGCAGGCTGCTTGTACAGCCACGTATCTGAGTATTTGTTCACGAGGAGGGGAATTAAGTTGTCACAAGTGTTTTGACTTGCTCATATGACTTTTCGTAGTTTAAAGTCCTGCTCCAATATACTGTGGGGTCAGGTTCGGTTTAGCGGCTAGACCGCTGATGATATTTTTGTTGCTTCGAGCACTATTACCATTGGTGCGATGTTATGCCTTCAGCTCCAACTTGGCACAAGGCTAAAGTTGAAATTTTCCCATCTGGCTTCTAGGAAGGACTTGTTGTCAGCTTTATATCATGGAGCCCTAAGGAGAACCCTGTCTTTATCCTAAGAGCACCCGGAGTATGAAATGATGCCCTTTTTCTTTCGTTGGAAAGTGTTTGTGGGTTTGAGCCCTGAGCCAAGGGTACTGTGCTCAAGTCCGATTATATAATCTCTCCATGAGAGAGGCATTTAACCCCTACTTCGCTCTATGTGAGTTAGACTGAGAACTTCATGTGGTTGCTACTAGTGAACATTGTAGCGCATCAAATCCACGCGGTGGATGCACACAAGGCCCCTTTCTTCCCTCATCCCCACCTTCACCCCTTCCCCACCCTCACCTCATCCCCAACCTCACCTCATCCCCAACCTCACCTCAGAGCGGCAGTATGATGTAATGATTCATTTTTTTCGTCCGCAGTGATCCAGTTTGGCTTTATCACACTTTTTGTTGCCGCTTTTCCGTTGGGCCCGCTGTTTGCCTTCTTCAACAACATGGTTGAAATTCGCGTGGATGCCTACAAATACGTTGCTGTTTACCGGCGCCCTATGGCACAGAGAGCACAAGATATTGGAGTTTGGTTTTCGATCCTTCAAGGAGTTGCAAAATTGTCAGTTGTAGTCAACGTAAGTCGAAAATTCAGTTGAATCCTCAATTTTTCACCACAGCCATATGCTTTCGTCATTCTATGCATGAGCGTGAATTGCTTTCTTTCCAGTCACCTTGTAATAACTGAAGATAGACATCGGTTTCGTAAAATCTCGAAGGTGAAATATCGTTGGACCACAAGGAATCGAGCCCACGGTCTCCGTAGTTGCGCAACGTACGATGCTTCGCCACGTAGCTACGGTGTCTTAACAACGAGAGAGAGAGAAATTTGGGATGTTGTTCGTTTTGATATTGCGACTACAACCTTGCAGTGACCTTTTGGCTTCCTCCTATGTCAAGGCTGTAGACTGATGCGTAATGCACTTGTTCGAGATCCGCATGTTGATTGCATTCTGTGTTGTTCTGCTACATCGCATTATAGACATTTTGCAATGAATGTTACTGTTTCTTTATGATTTAAGGATGTTCTTTTCCAATCAAAACGTATTTATTGCCAAGTGACATTATAGGTGTTCTTTAATTACTGATATGAGTTGATGGTTACTTCGAACAAGATCAGTTGCGTGAATGTCTGTGTCGTGAATTTCGTGTCATGTGGTAACTCCAAACGAGAAAGCCCACAATTTCATTCTGCGGCAGGATGTGATTTTATACCTGAGTGCTCTTCGTACTTTAAGCCTCACAATGCCTATTAAAACAACTTGTAATTATCGATCTTGTAATACTAATTTTAGATAAAATAAATAAAACATACCATCAATCAACATTTCCGTTGTTATTGGGAGTGACCATCTGTACCCCAAGATACCATAGAATCTCGAATATAGGGGGCTTAGAAACATTCGGAAGTATTTTAGATGGGCTTTTATTGGTATAGAGATGTTGTTGTCCAGTTATTTACAAATAGTGTTATTTGATTGATCACCTTTGCATTATACGGTGGTATTTTAACTTAATTTATAGCTAGCGTCGTGTAAATGTGCCTGCTTACTGCACCCGTAGCTCTTCAAAACTGTTATCGTTATCACGTAACCCCCGTCTACCATTACCCTCATTTTAATCCCTTTTCCTGAATCCAACTAACGCAGTTACCTGCTTATTGGACGTCTTAAGATGACCTATAATACATGGCTGTAGGAACATGAAAGAAGCTTTAACTCCCTTTGGAGTATATTGTTGCTTTGAAAAAGGGGCTTTTAAAGACATACGAGTCAGCCCTCTTTGTTCGCAGACCGAAATACCAGAAACAGGCACCCATTTTCATTTAACGAGTGTCCTACATGATTTCACTCACTTTCACGTACTTTTAACGAAGGCTTTTTTCTATTTCGTTTCGGATTGTAGCCTTGACTCAAAGCGATTTTCAGTTTGGTGTTCTTCTTTTTAAATTGTCCTGTTCCTCCTTCGTCTAGGCATTTGTGATCGGTTTTGTCTCTGAATTTGTACCACGTCTTTATTACCAACTTGCTGTGTCTGCCAATGGAGACTTGAATGGATTCCTAAACTATACGTTATCATGCTTTGACATCGATGACTTTGAAGGAGACGATCGCCCTTCCTCTAGTGTTCTGTTAAACTTCAATAACGGTAGTTGTGGATTCGGACGCCCAACGTGCAGGTAAGCGAGCTTTGAGTCTATTTTAACGGGGTAACATCACTCCCACGGGAAATTCTCCGAATCGTGGTATCCACCAGAAGTTTGACTTCATTCCAGGGAATTCTGGAAATTTCCCCAAACAGGGCATACTTCTGGAGGGTAGAATAAAGTTTTATGAATATACTACATGGACTTTTGGTGCCAAAATTGTTGCACACTGTCGGAGTGGTGAATGGATGGTGCGTTATAGGGGCACCATCATTTACGGTCAGCGATTTTGTGTGCCCAAACCATCGTCTATTGATTATTAAACCTGTTGGATGGTTTTACTGCCGTAAGGTAGTTTCATGTTGCAAGGATCTCTCTTCCTTGGTTCCTCCAGTAAAGTCTGTGCAACGTGCTACTCGTTCCTCCACGAAGCTTCATCCATTCGCTGTCGAGGTACCAAAGTGCAGGACATCCACTTATGCCATGAGATTCTTTCCTCGCACTGCCACTCTCTGGAATTCTCTTTCTTCCTTGTGCTTCCCTAATGACTATAACCTTACTCGGTTCAAGGTTCTTAGTAACAGGTTTCTGTTGGCTCAATCTTTCACTTAATTAACCTGTCTTTTGTGTGCTTTCCTTTTTTGTAGCTCTTAACTTGTCAGTGGCATTTCAGCCTTGTTAAGAGCAACGTCTCTTTTAAAAAGGGGGTGCCCTGATCATCAGGGGATCTAATAGCCATTTTGATTGCTTCTATGTAGACCTACCAGGGAATAGCTTGCCATGATAATGAAATTTTCCCAAAATCGTCGTGCAAATTCAGGGATTTTCCTGAGATTTACAAATAGTGACTTTATATAAGAATATTGCCGTTATAAAATGCCATTCTTTTCTTCTTCTTTTTTTAATTTTTTCTTCTTTTTTCTTTTTTCTTCTTTTTTCTTCTTTTCTTCTTTTTTCTTCTTTTTTTCCCTTTTTTTTCGTCTTTTTTTCGTCTTCTTTTTTTGAAAGATGTTAATCACCGGCTTAACATTACTTTGTTTTAATGGACTCAGGTTTATTTTACTGAATATAGTGTACTCTATTTGATTATTTATATTTGATTTATTGTATCAGATTTTAATTGAATTCCAAAAAATTGGAATTTGCTACACTTGATTCGATTAGATTCGATCTTAACTAATTCTATCTATGTGATTATATTTCGTTTTATATTATTCGATTTTATTTCATCTAAATTGGATTTTATTTGTTGTAAATTTTGTTTCATTTGATTGGGATGGACTTGATGTATTTGGTTTAATTGAAAATGATTTGTCTTGACTGTACATAATTTGGAAAGACTCTATTATGACTATGATAAACTAATGTTGACACTATATTAGAGAAGAAACGACGAGAAGAAACGTAACCAGCAGGGAAGCATTGGGGTGACGCTGACACCCAAAAGGTTTAGTGCACATAGTTTCACTTACAAACTGAGCAGTATATATTAATAAAAATATATATATATTGTTAAGGGGCTAGATTTCCCCCCTGCCCACTCCCTAGTTATGCCTATGACGAGGATAGATGAAACGCGACGCGAATACTGTGGGCATAACAGACCATACGATACACTGATTTAACATACAGCCGTTTGACTTGACCTGATGTAGCATGGCTTAACTTACCAGCACTAGTGTATATCTCTGTGATCATTGAGAAATGTTGAGCTCTCATGTCTGCATTAATCAGTCTTGGTACACGTACACTAAGTGGTACTTCATATCTGAAAGCCTTTGATACATTTTTTGTTCGTTCATTTTTCTGTATTTCCAGATTCCGCGGGTTTTATCAAGATCCCTACATTGAGATCGAGAACAGAACTATTCGAAACCCTCATGCTTACGATTTCAAGATCGACCATTGGCATATTATTGCAGCGAAACTCTTCTTCGTTGTCGTATTTGAGGTAAGTTTTATTTTTTGTTTGAATTTTGATGATTCAGGTGATATTTCATAAACCAAAAATTTACCTAATCATTGGTTCTCGACCATGTATATTCTTTAGTTCGATAGCCAACATAAAAAGTTTCCAATGGTAAATGCGCCAAATTATACTTTAGTTTCAAATTTACATCAAAATGTAGCTATGGAAACTCCGGGTGTAAATCTAATACGGCTTATAAATATGAATACCCAGGCTAAAATCTTGATTGACAGGGTCATGATAAATAAAAACGCAGAAATGTTTAAAACGTTTTGAAAAAATCAAATCATCAAAATGATGATTTTGTTTTTCTCTCCCTCCGTATTTATCTACTTCTTATTCTTCTTTTTTTCTTTTTGCATTGTTTTAGTGTTCCGCTTCTTCTTGATCCTTTATGCTCCCTCTTCATTCTGGTCTTCTAATCTCCTTTTCTTCGCCCTCTGCTCTTCATCGTGCTTTTGTTATTCTTTCCCCGTTCATTTTTCTTTGCTCCCTTTTTTGCCATTGGTACCAAACTGCTACGATTGCCCACAAGTCGAACGAAAAAAATAACAAGACAAAATTTTGACGATAAATTTCTTGGGATTATAGACTTTTTGATTACCGTACAGTTTGGTTATTGCAATTTTCCCGGTACCTTCTACCTGTAATTTTCAATTTTTAATTGTTTTGTTTTATCTTCCACCAGCATATTGTTCTGTTCTTGAGTGACGTCATTGCCTGGCTGATCCCGGATGTACCTGAGACCTTAGACAACCAGATCAAACGTGAGAACTATCTAGCGAGAGAAATCCGAGCAGAGGAGGCTGCGGCAAAAGACACAGAAGACACAGGCACCATCTCACCACTCTCTACAATGTGAGGCAAGAAAAGGGGCACTGGATGCTGTCATTGCTGATAAGATATGTTTGCTTTTGCGTAGGATAGGCACTGTCCAAACGAAGCAAAACTGTTTATTTTTTTCTGTGGTGTCAATTTTTGCTTGCGTCTCTCCATTTTGGTGATACCTTTTCACAATTGCGTCAGGGCAAAGCAAAACATGTGTATTATATTCTAGTTGCAAGAGCTCAGTTAGTAGAGCAGCACACTGCAATTACTTGCGTCTCGGGTTCGAATCCTGATGGTGACATACTTTTACTTTCCTCAAGTATCTCTTTATAGCATCATGTAAGACGTTATGCAAAGCTTAGATTATTTTCCATCTAAAAATTGGCTTTTTCAAAATGCAATTCCTTTTTGAATTCATTTTTTAATCAACGCAGAACCTCAAAATAGCCCCTCCCTCTTTGTCGAGTTTTAATTGGTGCCGTGACGCTGATTTTTGAACTAACATTGTAATAGTTATGGAGAAATTATTCCACTTGGTTCCACCCACTGATCTGTCAAAAGCGCTGGATCATCTTCGGTCTGAAAGTGAGGTCAGTCGTTGCACGCCATTTCAGTCCCCATCACGCAAAGCTTGTAAACGATGTTATGCATGGCGAATTTTCCCGAGCTATTTTAACTAATGGGGGTCAGTACTCGTGACTACACTTTTTCTTAGTTTGAAACTATGGGAAGCTCGCTCCAGTCTTTTTTAGAGATCAGTGGTTCCACCGTAGAATTGTCAGTTAGATCCCAATCCCCCTCAATAGCTCTTGCGTATAACGATCAAACAAGAAACCAAGCCAATTGTGGAAAGTTCAAATTAAGCCTCATAGTGATAACGACGTTAGTGTAGTTACATTGTTTCTCTGTCAGTAGGATCTACAAATCTTCAAAGGGTACCATTAGTACCCCCTCTGCTTTCCCCTATTCCGTGACAGTAGCAGGCAGTGCATTATAGTCATATGGAAGTCAAAGTTAACCTTTCAACCCCAAGCGACTGATGATGACTGTCTGTCATTTTTACTCAAGTTGGATCTCATGCATGCAAATATCATTGTAAGATAACATATAATTCTATTTTGGTTAAGGAATATATGATATTTGGTAACTATATCATGAGAGACAGGACTGGGGTTGTTTGTCGTAGTTTATGTGCATAGAAGATTTTTTGTGAAAGACGAGATTTTGCTCTCTGACATTGCAGCTTCCCAAGGATGTTGTCGTTTATTGTTGATCGTTTAGCTAGATAATCTCATTCTCCAGTCGGAACTTGGATGCGAAGTATGTTAACTTCTGTAGCACCTTGACAAAATCATTCTCGTGTATAAAATTAACGTAGGCATTAGCAGAATACGAGGAACGATCATGTAACTATAAGGTAACCTCTCAAGATTTTTTATATTGAGAAGCAAATTGGGGGAGCAGAAATGTTCGAACCTTGTAGTCCCCTCTGTGGCTCGAGAATGAGTCTACTAGACTTAATGGTTCCAGAGGTTCAGCGGTGGGCAACAAGACCATGATTGTATGGCAATTGAAGATGGTGCAATCTGAATCCGCGCACGTCATAGAACTGGTAACTTCGAGTGAATGATTATGTGAAAGCTTGTCATGTAATTGAACTGCTTTCATACAAGGCGACTTTCTTAATATAGAACCGTGTAGGCCTGTCTCAAGTTGCCAGATTAAACAAGGTGCCCAATATGTATGTGCGTTGTGTGCATAGAGGAGCGTGTATGTACCGTAGCGCCCACCACCTCCCAGGGAAGTGATAAGTGAAGGTTAGGCAGTAGTTCGCACGCCATTTTATATATGCAGTATAAATGAATCACCTTTAATACATAATGTTGTTGGCTAGGTGCTTTTTCTGTTCGTTTGATGTAGTTTCAATATCGGTTTTCGGTCAGTATCAGTCCAATTTAGTTGCGATACTGACTCTGATTAGCTGTATATCAAATCCAGTATCTCAGTCATCAAAACTGTTCCACAACACATCATTAAGAAACCACGCTAACTAAAATGTAGTACATACATACTTGTACATACTTGAAAGAGTTTTTATGGATTTTAGGTGCAATTTGAATTTGAGTTTGATATCTCTAGTTTGGAAGCATGTTCTATATCTACACATTGGTTCCGTTTATATTGAACCATGGAATGCAACCGGAGGCAGAGTTTTTAGATACCGTATTTCCTCCAATAAACGCCGCACATCCAGCCGAACCTTTTAACTAAACGCCGACCTCCTATAAACACCGCATTATGAAAAGGCGTTTATTAGAAAACAGACCAAATTTTAAAATTTTACATACAAGAACTAACGAAGTTTACATTGTGCGAGATGATAATTACTTGTCATGTTCGCATTTATCACACAATCTTTTTGTCACGTTTTTGAAACGTTCGTTCTTTTTCCTAATTAGTCATTTTCTGATAATCGCCGCGCGTTTATTAGAGGAAAAACGGCATTCAAATTTTATGAGTTTTTAAGCTGTATACGACTTACGGATGTATCTTTGAGGTAAAATAAACCTTTTTACTGCCATGTGGAAATCTTTATTAGAATGAGCTGCGTGGGTCTACGTGGGTCTGCGTGGGTATCGTATCTGGTGATCAGCACTTAAGAACTGGCAAACTTTGCTTATTTCATACCACATCTACCGATGTTCGTACTCAGTTGTTTTCCTGGTACTAAGTTTGACAGTTATTCTATAGAAAAGCTCTGGTTTGACTCTTGCCAGTTCGCTTTCTCCACCTCAGTAACTACAGAATAAGAGAGGTGAGGATTTTTGTAAGGCTAAGATAGACAATGAACTATATGAGTTGTACTAGACTGTTTATAGCAATGTCGCTTGTAAGCACTTACATTGAAATTTAAGTCCCGTTGACATTACTTGGGCAAACGAAGATAAACAGAGAATTTATGACGGAATGCGAGAAATAAGGAGCCGTTCCACAACATTCAAAAGGAGCAGAGGAGATTTTCTTGGCACCCACCTTTCGTACCATATCGATTCTCCATGAGCGGGCATTCCCTCAGCAGTTGTGTTTATTTACTTTGGGGGAGACCGCTGCTTTACTTGTAAAACCTCATCAGGATGATGTCAATAGGACAACTCTGAATTTTTGTCATCTTCGTTGCCCCTAAAATTGGGTTTTGGCTACTACCCTTGCTAGAGACGGGTAGATGTGCATTATCCTGCGAAGCCGATGCAAGTGTAACCATTGCGATGACGTAAACAAGCAATAAACGACCGAATGAATAACGGTGTTAAACACGGAGTAGTCGTGTGTGTATGTTTTCTTACTTTTACTTAACCTCAGCATGGCATGGACATTTGTGTATTAAACTTAACATATCAGCTCTCATGTGATGATCTCTATTTTTGTAATGGCTTGTTAATACGACTGTAATATATCAATCAAGTATTCATGTGCACTGTGTAATTAACATATTGGTCTGTACCTGCTGGTGATACTTTGTCTTAAATTTACACCTGACAACATTTCGTTCCGAAATAATTTTCTAAAGCGCCTGTCCTAATCTTATGCGTTATTTGGTATTGTGATGTCAATGTATCAGCTCCCTGTGAAGCACGGCAGCGCCACCTCCATACGAAGTTGCCTAATTTGGTGGCTGACGAAGGAGGGGATTATCAATTTTAAGAGTTTAGCAAAGCCCGGATATGAGTAGCCCCCCATTGTTAGGGTTTTTTTGGGGGGCGGGGGAATAAAGTAAGAAACTGATTACCCGCTTTCTTATTCTTAAAACTCCGAAATGTTTAAGTCTACAAAACTTCTTATCTTTCTACAGTTTGAATAGAATGTATATAGTTCATACCAATCAGAATTCGCTCATTGTTAAACACTGCTTTAAGGGAGGAAATGACTAGTCTTTCCGCGCTGCATCAAGTTTTGAGTTCTGTTTACCATTAAGAAACGCATCCACAGAGAAGAAAATCATGCTGCATGATAATATAATGAACATCCTTTAGTTGTTGGATTTTTTAAAAAATGTTTTCGCTTTTGAATTCCAAACTGCTTTATGTTTTCGCTTGTTTGGGATGTTTTGCAGTATTCACAAAATATCCAAGCCTCGGTCATTTCGACTCTCCGTTTACTAAATCTTTATAAATATTTCTACCCAATTTTGACTGCACTCACCCAAACCACACCCCATACCTAAGAGAATCGATGTTTTAAGCAAAGGGAATGAGTCTGGAGCAGTTGAGCCAACAATGAGAAGGCTCTGATAAGGTACTGTGTCACATACGTTCAAAATGGGAGATATTGACATAATGAGTGGAAGCAAAGGGATTATGACAGAGCTAATTAGTAGGTACCAAATAACTAAAATACTAAGTGGGGAGAACAGAAGCCGATAGACCCAGAGAGGGAGAGGAATCGAACTGTAGAAGTAATCAAGGCAGTACCTGATACCAATACGTGGCAATTCGGCACTGAAAACCCCAGATGAGAGAGACTGACGGGTGAAATTAGCTTCATGTTCTATTTTGAAGTAGTTTGACTGGGATTGACAAATTGATACATGTTCAATCCAAAGTCAGCTTGATTGAAACCAACGTAAGCTTCCCTAAAACCAAAGTCAGCTTGATTAAAACCAAAGTAAAGTCAGCTTGATTAAAACCAAAGTAAAGTCAGCTTGATTAAAACCAAAGTAAAGTCAGCTTGATTAAAACCAAAATAAAGTCAGCTTGATTAAAACCAAAGTAAAGTCGGCTTGATTAAGACCAAAGTGAGCTTGATTAAAACCAAAGTCAGTTTTGTTAAAACTTAAATCAACTTGGTTTATAAAGCAAGAGTAAGCTAAGTTATAACCTAAACAAGCTTGATTAAAATCAAAGCAAGACCTGTCATAGCCAAAGTAAGCTCAGTTGAAGTCAAAGGCAGCTTAGTTAAAGCCAAAGTATGCTCAATTACAGCCAAGGGAAGACTTGCTAGCGCCAAAATAAGCTCGCTTAGCCGAACAAAATGCTGTTGAAGACAAAACAAGCTCAGCTTGAGCCACAGTAAGCTTGTTCAAAGTCAAAGCTTACTCGTTTAAAAATAACGAAGGAATGGGAAGTAACTGAAGATTGTCGTAGTTTTACAAAGAGCAACGATACGCAAAAAGTGAATGCAGAAATCGGGTTAATCTTGGATCTATTTCATGCTACACCATACAATATATATATGTATATAGTACCTATCCCTTACTGCTACACAGTTTTTGTACAAATGGATAGGTTCCATCATCTCTTTAAGTAACTGTACAATTAAAAACAGAGGTACTAACAATTGAAAAATGGATGCAGTAATATCAGGAAGGAGGGTACTCATGAAAAGCTCAAAAAATTACAGTGCCATACAATTAACACTCATTCAAACAGAAAGGAGTACGTCAAATTCAAATTGGACGTGCGGCAATGGTCAATACTAAATATCAACTGCTCGAACCTTTTGGCAAAAATTTGGTAATGTTGGAAATCCTATTTGCATTTGAATCCAGCGATTCAAACCGAAAATCATAAAAACTGTCAGCAATTTTTTCCGCATTTTCTCGCTTAATGTATGCCCTTCCTGTCTGAATGATGTGTTCCCTAACTCTTACATTAGTGAAATCTTGGTAATGCCCAAATTCAAATTGGCGAGAGTAAGGTACGTTAAATGGAGGGAATTTAAACCCGGCAGAAAGTTTCAAAGAGATCATCTCATAAACTTGTGTAAGCACTCAATAACAGCGTCAACCTGGCATCACATTACTCCGTTGTGTATCAGAAATTACGCTTTCAATATAATAAATAGAACCACTGCTTGTACGAGCACAGAAGTATCACGGTAAATTACTCTTGACGCCAGGCATTAGTATCAGAGCATTGACGTTCAGTGAAGTAACCTCACTTCACGCGCGGCACTTCGTACAAATTCCAATTTTGTGCCTGAACCTTAGCGATTTCCGTGAACACTATCAAGCAAAACAGTCGATAAGGATTGCCAAACAATTTTGTACCAAATAACTTTTTAAAGTTCCAGGCACAAATCGTCAGAGTAAGGCGGGAAAGAAAGTCTTGTCCTGGTGTTTCGTAGGACTTTGTGCTCTGAGAATTTTAAGTCTACAAATAGATTTCCAGTAAAGAAAGCGATTCTATACTTGATTCGATTTTCATGTTTAGTATACCATCGTTCCGGGCCAGGTTTCTCCTCTGGACCAGGTTAAAGACGAATGAAAAGGGGAGACATTATGAGAAAGATACACTATTAGTAAACAATCGCACTTATCAAAACATTTAGAGACTCGTACACAAAACCACTGCATTAAGGTAAATGCACATTATCCTTAGTCATCACAACTAAATGACGCAACTTAAAATCTTTGCCACTACCGAGCAATCATAGCTAGCAAGGGCTCCAA
Organism: Carybdea cf. marsupialis auct. non (Linnaeus, 1758); assembly: GCA_010016065.2. Taxonomy (NCBI): domain Eukaryota; kingdom Metazoa; phylum Cnidaria; class Cubozoa; order Carybdeida; family Carybdeidae; genus Carybdea; species Carybdea cf. marsupialis auct. non (Linnaeus, 1758). Next base: position 5,094 of record JAAAKL020004708.1, on the reverse strand, counting down.
AGTGATTTTGAGCCTCGCTTTGACCTAGCTCCTAGAAGTCGATTTTGGTTTCACATGGTCCAAATGAGTGACTGTATCTGGAACCCAATCAAGAACCTTTAATCAACTAAGTAATGTATGACCGCCTACGTCAATGAATCGTCTAGTACAACCACTGATCTCTAAAAAGAATGGACGGAGCTTCCAATTGTTTCTAACAGCGAAAAAGTGTAGTCACCACTAGTGGCCCATATAACGCGGGAAGGTCCGCCATGTTACGTAACATTGTTCATAAGCTTTGTGTGATGAGGACTGAAATGGCGTCCAGTGACTGACCTCGCTTTGAGACGGAAGATGCTCGATCTAGTGTTTTTAGAGATCAATAGGTACAACACCGTTGCTACTGACTTGGGCGAGGGGAGATTGGAGAATTGTAACTTCCTTATCACACATTCTACCTATTTGAACCTGGGCATCAATCTTCACTACTGACTTCATTTATCCATCTAACATTTCAGCGACCTTCATAATTAAACAAAGTGGGGTGACCCATATTAAAATGGAGTAATGCAATCAATGTTGTCAACTAACTATGCCTTACAATGAAAGAATCGTAGTCGATGTTGATTGATGTTCAGACCGACTTGGATCAGAAGAATAGGGGGCTAATCAAACGTGGAGCTTTCCATTTGTTACCGCCCGGCAAGGATGCCATACGGTTAATTGTGTCGACTTGCATCGTCGACATTTTGAAAGTCTGTTTCCACTGTGCAAACATAAATATTCTCTTGGAACTGGCCATCTGTATGACACTAATGAAGTCCTTCCATCCACACAAACTGCACGATGAGATCTTCCTTTCCTTTGTTTGTGTTTAAAATTGGATATTTCTGCAAAAGAATGTTCACTCCTTGTCGAAAGCTTCGTCCTCCTCCAGTTGCATGTCATCGAAATTCTATAAAAGTAAACAAAGGATCTTGCTCTGTCAGTGTTGTACTAGAAGAGAAAACATACAGTGAGGAGTACAAGCTCACTTTGCAAACCAGATCAAATTCGCCATTCGGATCTACCAATTTGCCTTCATTTCCTGCTCAAGCTGTCACAAGAAATCTATAAAATGTTTGCAGATGCTTCAAAGGTTGAGAATTAAATTAAACGATAGCGTGCTTCTATGCCACTCTGTCAAATTCGAAGGCTGTTCATAATCACATGGTTAGGAATTCATAAGACAAAAAGCGGAGTGTAAACGTTGTAAAGAACAGAGTAAGGAAGCACTTCCAATTTTGCACAGGTCGTAACATCATGGACTAGATTCAAATAACAAGATTTGGGTAACGAAATTTCAAACGTTGACAAAAATGTGTCTCGACGTTTGTTCAAGACATCGTTTTAAAAACATGGCTGACTGTCTTAATAAAACAAAAAGGAAGGAAGTTGTGTTGATCATCTGATTTTCTTAGAATTATGACATGCCCTCCGTTCGTAAATGATAATCATGAAGAATGTGACAACCGTCATTAATACATTACCTTTGTTTCGTCTTTTAAAATGAGTTAGTTTGAGTTGTAGAGTTTGGAGGAGAGTAACATGAGAAAATATGAAAACTTAATTCCGTCGTATTCTCATTACAAGATCTTCATTCTCAACTGGTGATTTATTAAATCCCATTAAATGTATAGCCGCTCTTGCGCTATACACTGTAGGTTTCATTTGCAGTGCATTATGCGCGCATGAGCATAGAAACATTACTAACGAAATAAGCGTCAGACCCTCTTGCGTTTCCTCTCTTCCGTATAACGAAAATTAATTCGGCTGAACTTACTTCTAATTCCCTATAAACCTGGTCCATGAAATCCGTAGCATTTTCTTTATAATTGTATGCTTTCTTTATTGCTTCTCTAAAAACCTGAAAGAATAAAGTGAATAGAAATGAAAAATGAGTGAAGTCGCAAGTTGTAATTGTTCAGCATGTGTTACTCTTCGGAGGATGTCACGCTCACCTCACTTTCAAATAACTGAACCAAAGAGAGGTTTAGCTTCTTGGATTCCTTTAATTTAGTGGCCTCGCTTTCCATTAAGATATCGTATGAGTGCTTAGAATAACTACACAAGGCCGTTACACCTCTGTACAAACACGTTTCCCCTTTCCACAAGTTCAAATGTGTTTACAGACACATTTACAAAGCAAAACGCAAAGTTAAGCAATTGCTTTCTTAAGTTCGATAATTCCAGCCGAAATTTGACAAGGAAGACAAATTAATTGCGAATGATAAAAAGTTTATTGGTTTAAAGATTCACAAGGTGTTGTGAAAGCGAGTACATGGGTCATAATTTCCACAGATTTCAGGGGAAAATCACGCAACATGTGACAGCCGTCATAAGTAAACGTAGTACGGTATCAAAATTATAACTAGACGTGTTTGCAAAACAAATTCTATTATCTACAAAAAGTGACACAGCATTCAGCCTACATTGGAATGCAAACCAGGCTTGTACCAGCTATCAAGAGAATTCCTTTACGGTATTTGCCTGTTCTTTTGCGGGCCAAAATAACTTGTTTACACCTTATTCACTTTGCAATAACGTGAGTGACCAAAACCGCTCACCTTCACAACGTTTGTCCCATCTGAGGCCGATACGAAATAGAAAGGCATCTTAAACTTCTTTGGAAAATTAAAACTCTTGTTAGTGACACTGTAGTCCACTGTAAAGAAAAATAGAAAAGATGTCATCTACAATAAAGTAAAAGAAGCGAGTTTAGACACGATACCGACTGCAATTTCTCGTGCAATATTGCAATAGATTTCAATTTTCAAATTTCAACTGCATCATATTTTTTTATTGTCAGGCACTCTTTTCTTGAACCATGGACACTTTTAATAACTTTACATCTGACTTAATTCTGCCGGCTGCTTGTGCTTGTCATGGGTAAATTGATAGCATCACTGTAACAAGTACTCTGCCGAGAATAAATGAATGGAGTCTCTTTTGCACATAACCGTAGCTTTTTCATGCCATTAGAATCGCCATTTAAAGCTAGATGAATGAAAAACGGAAAGGACGCAAAACGATAAAGCCATGCCTGATACAGTTACGGATCAAAGGGATACGAAGACAGACGTTGACATATAATCGACTTGCAATAAGAATCAGTCTAGAACGGCAGAGAAATACTTTGAAGTATTTTATACAATTAAATTTATATTGCGGCTTGTCAAGCAAGCGTTCTTCAGTGCTGTTACAAAGATGAGCTCCAGAGTTCGTTATAGTTGTTATACTGTGGTCACTCCGACACCGTCTCATCTTTAAAGGAAGAAGGAAAGAAATACCCAAGCCAATTACATAAAATACCAGTGCCTATTCCGTGCTTCCCTTATTTTACATTCTAATGTAAGGACCTACCGTCTATTTTGTTTGCAACACACAAGCAAGGAATCTCTGGTCGGTAGTCCCTAAGTTCTTTCAGCCACGTTGCTAAATTCTTGTATGTAATCTTCCTTGTGATATCAAATACCTAGGGGAAAAGAGGAAGGAGAGTGAACAATGGCATTTAAGTCAATTTATTTCTCTTAACTTCTCCTGCTTGGTCAGAAAATGTGATGAAATCTTTTGTAGGCTCGAACACTTGTATTTGAATCTACGTGGAAGAGTCTTTGGGGTTCAAACATTGGTGTTTGAAGCTACGTGGAAGACTTTTTGGGGGTTCAAACATTGGTGTTTGAAGCTACGTGGAAGAGTTTTGGGGGTTCAAACATTGGTGTTTGAAGATGAGATGGACTAATTATTGCACCTTAATGGCAATATCTTGTTTACTGTTGGCCTGTTTTGTTACGTTTTAGGGTTTGGATACGATCTTTAGTATTGAAAACAAAATATTAATGTGACCCAAGCAGATGATCTGATGGTACTGGTCTCGGTTGTGGCCTAATTAAGTACCATAAATGATTTAAAATAAATCTATTCAACTTTTTATACATGCAGAGCAACTGATAAACTTTCTCTAAAGCTGCACTGGATCATACCAACCCAAAGCGAAATCCAATGCTATCAGATGATGATCCCCAAAATGCAACATGAAAGAGCGGTTTGAAGTTTCTTATTTATAGGGTATTTGGAGATGAACTTTGACAAGATTATCACGTAAAATTTCCTGTAAACTCCATATTGGATATGTTGACACTGGACTTCTCTTTGTGTTGGATAATATCCAATTTCCTCTAATTATCATCAATTCTCACATCTAAGACTTGATCTTGCAAAATCTGGTAAGCAACTTCGTGACTAATTCACACCAGGCTTGTACTCAACAAAATCCGGCTTGTACTCATCAAAACTCGGTATTTAGTGTTATAGTGAGGACAGGTACCTGCATGCATAATATCTCCTTACTCTGGAAAAACGGGCAAGGAAAGTTGAAGATTAACACTAGCACCAGAGAAAATTGTGACTTAAGAGCTTTACTTTGAACATGATCATGACCCCTGGGCTTATATACAGGGGTCTTGTTCAGATTAATCTTTTAAATGGGGCCTTTGGCTGGGGCTTCTATCCAAGTTTTAATGGTTTACGTCAAGGAATCATTTTTTACTGTATTATGTACTTCAGTGGGATTCCTGACTGTTATTTTGCATTTACTTGTTTTCTAAAAAATTCTGCACTTTGTACTTTATTCATGTCTTTATGCAGAAAAAAAGTGTATCATAAAATCTGCCTTGAATATTACAATATCTTAAAATTTGACTTATTAGAATACCTTTCTTTGTTCTGGGAATTGATTTTATAATTTCTGTAACATATTCAGTAGCTTGGTGCAAAAAATTATAATTGTAACAAAAATCCCGGTGTAACAAATGGCTGTCTCTCAACAATACCAATAAACTGTGGTATAAATTATGATGCCCTTCACAGTAGCAGTTTTTGAGGGTGAGGGGCCCTCAGCCAAAATTTCTGCATTTTGCACTGTATTCATGTCTATATGCAGAAAAAAGTGTATCATAAAATCTGCCTTGAATATTACAATATCTTGATCTTTTACTTCTTAGAATACCTTTCTTTGTTCTGGGAATTGATTTTATAATTTCTGTAACATATTCAGTAGCTTGGTGCAAAAAATTA
>JAAAKL020004707.1:5437-20489 GCA_010016065.2 Carybdea cf. marsupialis auct. non (Linnaeus, 1758) | reverse complement strand
CCCCCCCCCCCCCCCCCCGCAGTAATCTCCGCATATACACTTCAAACTATCAACAACCTATCCTAAACAATCCCTAACTAATATACTTGGTGAAATACTATTTTGTTAATACAGAATATATCCAAATCATTGATTACTTAATTGCCAACTGAAGGAAAAAGGCAGGAAATGTCTTACATTAATTATTGTAGTGATGGCATTTAGGCACAATAAGGCTCCGTTTATTCACTCTTCAGTTTCTATGCTTACATAATAACTTCAGTTTTCCTTGTCTTCTCAACATCAACCATGCTATGACTTTGTAAAAGCAGAATTTGGTGAACATTAAGGCGCCCCTTTCTAATAAATGAAAAATTGGTACAAAAAGGATGCATCGATATCCTTACCAGCAATAAAAATCGTGCAATTCTGCATAACAAGCTGAACCTGAAATTTTAACACATTAACATGTGTGTTTTTATAACCATAGTATCACAGTTGTTTATACGTCGGGACTGATCCGTTGCAAGCATTGTTAAAAGGTCTAGCTGTGTATTTGGCAGGCTAATTGTATGATCCTTCTTATGTGTCGCTTTTGGTGCCGCGACAGTGTCTCAAAACTAAAACCAAAGGCAAAACAAGAGCCAATGAATATGTCTACAAAGTTATTATCATCTGATTACGATTACAGTGTTAAGGAAACAGCCCAAGACTGGAAACAGAATAAGATGCAAGGATGGAAGAACTACTTTCTGTTAGCATTTATTGCACCTGCACAATAGAAATAGCCCCCAGCAGTTCATCTTATACGAATTTTGGAATTTTGACTGCTAAAATCATCTTAACTGCATCAATGACATACTCTTTCTTCCTTATAGGTAATGCGTCATTTGTACAAATCTTAATTTTCCAATAGAACCAAAGAAACGAGATCGAAGCTATCTGAAGTTCTACTTAGAGACAAGTATGCAATAGTGTTAATGACGTGGTTTTGGTGTTGCAGGGAATGAATAGCTTCTTTAATCTTTCAGGTTGTTGTATTGACTTCTCTGCCCAGTATCTCGCTATTTCCCCAATCAAAGGCGTGTTCATTTCCCTAGCTGTGTTTCGCAATCTCGTGATTCTTTACTTCTCCTCTTGTGACTGCTCTCTTGTGTCCTTTTCCCCTCCGACGTAATGAACGTTTGGACTTAACAATATATGTTGCTGGACAGACCTGCATCTTAGGTTATAAACAATGTTGTTGGTATCTTCTGCTGGTAGAGAGTCCTTGGGTTTTGATAATGTCTTGCGTAAGGTGGAGGCTGTGAAAAAGGAACATTGGATGTTGTGTTGCTTGAGAAATTTTTTGATGGCTTCACTTGTGTTTTTGATGTAAGTAAGGCGTATGTGTTTGAGGGGGTCTGTATCTTGATCAGGGTTCGGCTTTGACTTACTCCTTAAGGCTACTTTGATGTCATTAGCGTTGGATGAGAGAATGCCTTTAAGATGTTGTTCCTCTGTAAGGAGGATGGCAGGACCAGTTGTTATCTTTCTTGTTCTTCCAAATAGGGTGGTGATAACGCTGTACTCCTCCACAACACCTGTCTCCTCTTCAACAGCGAAATCCATACTCAAACAAATGGTATCCCAATGGGAGCTCCTACATTCTTTGTCAAGCATATGTCTACAATCTCGTTGCTGTCATTAAAAAGTCAAATCTACCAAGCTTTCTTGAACACATCAACAGCCTTCACTCAAGTATCCAATTCACTCTAGAAAAAGAGGAAGATCACAAACTACCTTTCCTAGACGTCCTTCTTACCAGATGTAGTGTGATGTGTTGTTTAGGTAATGGTCGGAGTGGGTTCGTTTTCTATCGATCTTGACGAAGTTGTTGCCACTTGTTCCTCTGGTCTCTATCTAATAACTATCACGTATAGCAGCACACAAACTAGCTGTAGACAATTGTAACAAACTTTGAAAGCAAACATCCTCTAATAACTGTAAGTTTTGCAATTTATCTGCATAAAAGCAACTTTTATCCTTCTTCATGCAACAAAAATAACTTCATAGTTCACGTAATTTTTCTTATTTAGAGAATAGATTAAGGTACTAAAATTATTTTTCATTCTGTATTTGTATAAAATTGACTCCTACTCAACGAAAACTTTTTATGTTTTTTTTACTTCAGAGATTATTCTCCCACCGTGGAGATTTTAATTTTTTTACCCTGACATAATAAAATGAGCAATTGCACAAGTTTATATAATCTGTTTACATTTTAATGCTTAGAATAAAATCAACACGGGCAGGTGATTTTCTTCTTTCAATCTACTTTCTCGTCTTCTTTTTTCTTCTTGATTTCTTTTATTCCGAGAATTCACGAATTCTCTTGTTTTGCTATCATTTGCAGAGGATGGGAAACTTCAACATGTTATGTAGACATTAGGAAGCAAACAAACATTTCCTAGAGTGACATACGTCAGTCAATCGAGTTATCATTATTTGTGCTTTGTGTGACTTGATGCGTTTTGGCAGAAAAAACAGATTCTGCCAAGATAGAAAGATATCCCTTCACACAACAAACATTATCGGTATTTCTTTAATAATGAATTCTGTGGACAGGATACCACATTGTCTACAAAACCAGAAGTAGTAAATGGATTTAAAAACAGAACAAACGTGTTCATGCAAGCACGGGGGTAATAAATGATTCCGTTATTAACTCGATCAATCAAAACCAACCCTCAAAGTATACCTCCCACTCAACCAATGATAAAATCCTTTGAGATGCTTCAACGCAGGTGATATTAGGAGAACAAATGTTAATAAAGCAGAACTCACTGACTTCAGACTTAATTCTATAGCCTCCATGTCTTGTCAAATTGGAGTAAGGTAAGATTATTGAACGTACCACATTAAGTGTTTCTGAAAAGATTCGTAACCAAATAGTAGTTAGAAATTGTTATTTAATTACACAAAGTATTGATTATGTTCATATTAATAATTTAACAATGTAATCGTTATTTACAATTTCTGTTTGAACTGTCCAAATATTTTGTGAAGTTGCCAGCTTACGTACTCGATGCATTCACGCTTACAAGTCCGGCAAACATGAGTATGCATTGGCAGTAAAACAGTAATTTCCATAAGCTTCCTTCTTGGCTACCTTAGTATGTTGTGTTATTTTCTTGTCATGCTGACATGTTATGAAATAGGTGAGATGGAATTTAGCGTTGGTGAGGTGAATTTCTACTTTGTAGCAGTCAAAGACAAGCAATTTTATCAATCCATACAGCTTTAAGCTGGTGCGTGTAAATCTCCCTTCATTAATAAAAGGTTTTCGAAACAAAAATATCTTTATACATGACTTATCTTGTATATTAAAAGCATAAGCAAATTGCTACTCGCGAACTGCTTTGTTAGTGATGAGTTTTACAGAGACGTAGTTACATAGTTGAGGGATTCATATTTTAACAAACTTTGGAGATGAAATGAAGAAGAAAATATTAAGAGAGTCGACATATCTATAATAACAAACAACATAAGTTTACATTAACGGAATGTTAGGATTGAAAGAAAAATTATCTGAAAGGAAATCGTTTAACACTTACCGAATCAGCTCTATGACCCTTACAACAACCTGTTGGAGGTGAATAGAATGCCGAATTAAAGAACTAGATACAGTTTTCTAACGCAGGTTGATTCAATTGTTTTGTAATTGGTTGGAATTGACGGCACCTAGTAGCAACTTGAAGTGGCAGTAATAGCTTTTAGTAATTTTGTGGGTTTTAGCAAAATCGGGGAAGCGTTGTTATGTAACTTAACGTGTTTCTTGATGACTGAGAGTCAAGGTATGCAGGGAAGGAAATTACTGACTTCTCTGGGGTGTAATCTGGTTGTAGGTTCTGGTTAAGCAATATTAAAAGCTTTTTAAAAATCGTCTTTCCTTAAATGGATCTTTCCCATGCTCAGGAAATATATATGTATTGTTGTAAGATTGTTTTGTATGTAAATTCATAAATAAGTAAACAATTTATTTCCATTAGGTCATCCAAATCTCCTTTATAAGGGTTTGATTGGATGCAATCTCTCCTGAAACAAGGAATTGATTTATAGGTAGTTTATTTCTAGGATAAACACTAGATAACATACTTTTATGAAATGTTAAAATTTAGAAACACAAGTCTATCTTTATGAGAAACACAACTACGCCTGCATGTTTCTTGACATCAAATGAAATTAAATTAACGTCTCCTGGTCAACCAAGGCGACGATGAACACTAATTAATACGCTGTTTTATTCAGTAGTTATGAAATATTTTGAAAAAGTAGACATATCTTTGCTTTGACCGTTAAATAATAGGAAAGTTTGTAAGACGTGTTTAAGAAATCTTTACAGTACATTACCATTGCATCTCTTGTACTTACTACATGTTGTGTATATACCATAAAGGCAATAGAAACAACTAAAGATTTGATAAAGTTATTAGATTTTCTATACATAAACGTGAGCATGCAAGTTTAAAATGTACAAATATCAACTTGGCTCTGTTTTTTCACTGCAAATACAAAGCTATATAACACAGGGTGCAACACAGAAATGCAGAGAGAAAAGTGAAAATGTGGCCACTGGAATTCGAACCGGGGACCCATTCTGCTCTGCTCTGCTCTACTAACAGAGGCATGGTGCCCCGTTGACAAGACGTTTCGTTGTCATAATACATGGTAATAGATAACCTTAAAATTAAATTTATTATAAAGCTGGTTTAAACATACTTTTCGATTGACACAAACAACTATGTTTTGGAAAGGGTTCTCATCATTTACTTGCAATGATTTGACCTACAGATTCCCGTGGAAGCTACACCAGACAAAGCACTATGCAATTGGATGAACAATGGGTTTCAGATTTGTAAACTTTTTAATCTTATTACCTTGGCAAATTTCAAAGAGTTGGTAAATAAGGTGTAACATTTTTTAAAGCCTTTTGTGTATCCTTTTACATATTTAAGGGTTCTTCCTCTTTGATGGGTAGCTTTTCTTTATTCCTTATCTTATTAAATGAAAGTAATCGCAACATAAATTATGCTGAGGCTTTAGAAGCTTTAAGGACATCAGGAGCCGTATGGGTCCGTTTTCACAAGGCCCCAAACATCATGTTTTTGTCGTTTGTTGGTAAGGAATTTTATCGTCAGGTCACGGTGTCATACTAATGCAATACGATCATTGTGATTTCTGCCGCCCAGAGTTGCGTGGGTGCACGCAATGTGTTCCTAAGATCTGCGACCATACGAAAAGGCATGCAAATTAGAACCCGAAAAGTGTTTAACAGTAGAACATGTCTCACCCATCACATTACATGCTTTTTATCATGCCATTATGTAAAGAAAAATCATGCACGAGTTGCAAACAACACGCTAGTGAGCCACTCAATCTATTTCATTAAATTCCTATCGAGGAAAGGTTCATCGGCCGATGCTCTAGAGCCTCTAGTCTTCATTTGTTCTGTGGGAATATAACATGTTTTGTACTGCAACTCTCTCTATTAGCATGTTCATTATATACTTTTCCTTTTGCTATCGCCTTCATTGTAGACACTAAATGATCTACCTTGCCTTAAAGTGTTATATTTTGTGGGGAAATTTCTGCCTTTGCAAGTAACACGTTCTACATGATGTAGATATCAAATTTTTAATGAACGTCAGTATTAAATACCTCTTTGGGTGTACAGAGCTAAACTTCAAGGTTCTGTTAGCAGGGGCGGCGCCAGATGTCCAAAAAGGGGGATGGCTGTGCAAGAGAAGCAAACCAATATCACGATCCTTGACGACTGTTCCCACAAAAAATTAGAACATTTCCTGTTTCCTGTTTTACAACAGAATTAGATTGTCTTCGTAGCAAAAGTATTACGGGTGATGCTCAATTGGGAAATGAGTAACGATCTCTGAGAAGAAACAAAATGACTCCAAAAGCTCCTTTTCATCTTAACTGGAATAATTGTAAAATCAATACTAGAGAAAAGTAGGGCCTATATATTGTTAGACCCTTGTAAAATTTTAAACTTCCCTTTTGAAGAGCATAAAATTTGAAGTGAAATATAATAAACAGAAAGTTGAATCTTCGTACAGAGGAAAACAAGTCTACTCCTCTCCCATGTTTCATTTTGTTTCTAATCTTTTTAAACAATCATGTTTCTATTTATTCTGTCAAGATGAAGTGTACTCCTGATCTGCTTGACTCTTCATTCAGTGAACGTCCTTCTTCGTTCCAAAGTTTAATGTACACAGATTCTTTGCAGTTTTAGCAGAAGAAAAAGCTTCCGTTCTAGCCAGAGATACTTTGATAGAATGCTCCTGGTTTCCCTATGCAACAACTTAAAATTACTTCCCGTATGAACCATTGCTCATTTATATAGACCTGCTATAAATCTGTCTTAACTAACCAGATTAACAAGGTTCTATTTTCAGATTAGCAGTTCTTTATGCAATTTCTCGGATGCTTTTCTTAATAATGTGTGACGTATTCGAGACACTTCCAAAAATTGGAATAATGATTGATTATTGAATTTAGATGCAGAGTCTTTTGTATTTATGTGTTTACTACTGTTTTGACGAAGGGCACAGGGTAGCAATTTCGGAATTTTTTCCAAGTTACCAAAGTTCGATATCATCAGAAAGCTTATTATAAACAAATCATTTACTAGCTGACGACCTAGAGGTAGAAGGACTTAAACGTTAATTTTTGACAAGCGTAGGACGTTTGCTTTCACGAGAAATAGAATTGCTAAATGTCACCTGCTTCCATACGCACTTAGAACTTAGACAAAAGCATTTGAAAGGCAGAGTACCCTGACAAAGTTACGCAAGTTAAGCATCAAATTCGACCACGGGCCTAACATATTCCAAAGACCGCCGTGAAATGTAGGATTTATTGTATTCTTTGAATAAGCACATATAAGAAAAAAGTTGTTTTCTGTTAAGGTCTCGTGTCGAAGGAAGCCAAGCAAATGAAAAACGACTATAAAAACAGTTCTGTTTGAACAGGATTTACAAATCTGAAATTATGCCTATGGATGCAAGAGAAAAATGCTCGAAAATATTGAAATTAGAGTGAGACTGGAATAATTCTCTTGCATGGAACACTTTTGATATTAGAAATATTAAAGTTGACACCGTTGACATGTTGACATTCTTTTCTTATGAAAATATCAAGCACACTTTCTTTTCCCTGTCGAACTTTGTAGCCACAATCGTAACGTATCTGACATAGAAAAGGTTTAACTTAAGCCAAATTTACTTGTTGTCTTCTTCTTTTCAATGAGACACACTACTGATCGCGTTTAGATAGGCTGCAACTGCCCAAAACCTTGCACTTTTCACTCCACAGCAAAATCTATGAATAGTACGTTTTTTAGTTTTCAGATCTCGATTATAATATCAAATTTTGAACTGCAGTTGTAAGAATACAGTGAATTCTAAGTCACTTATTTTAGAAACTTTAACTCTGAATAGGTGTATTTCTTCGTTAACGACTCTGAATTGGTCAATCTATTATCTTATAGGTCTTTTATTATCAACTGACGACTGTGTTCCTAAGATTGCCAATCAGCACAAAGTTGAAGAGGCTTTCCTAGAAAACTCATTGATATGTAAATCACACTGACAAGCAAACTATACAGACATTCAAATTATACAAATATTCAAATTATACAGACTTGCAAATTGTACAGACATTCAAATTATACAGACATGCAAATTGTAGAGACATACAAATTGTACAGACATGCAAATTACACAGACATGCAAATCACACTAACATGCAAACTATACAGACATTCAAATTGTACAGACTTGTAAATTGTACAGACATGCAAATCACGCTGACATGAAAAGTACCCTAACTTGTAAACCCGCAAGAAATTGCAATGTTGTACAAACTTAAAATCATTGTTATCACAACTAACTCTATTTATTTATGATGAAAATTGTAGAAATGGTCTTTTTTGTAGAAATATCAATGTCAGCCTACCTTATTTCATATGACGCTACAAGAAATTATGGTGACACTGTTTCAAATTTGCTTGCGCCTATATGCTGCCATGTAATAATAGATGAAACACATCAATTGATCTAAACAATTAATGGCTGTTACAAAGAATTCAAAACCGACAATTATTGCAATTTTTGCATCATTTTGGTAATACGTGTTTGCTATAGTAACTCAAAACTTGCACATGAAGTGTGTTTTTTATAAAATTGTCATGTACCACACATGGTTATGAACTATATTTATGCATGTAATCTACAAAGATTAGAAAATAAGACAAGCAAAGTGACTGGAGCTTCTGCTGCCGGGTCAGTATCATATTGTTTCGTTCCTTAAGAATACTCGCAATAGCTAAGGAGAAATTTGATGCTTGTCTTAACATTTGATGCCTGAACATTAGGAGATAAATTCCTTAAAGAGAGAAAACCCTTTTGGAAACCTTCTGTACTCATATTTGGATTCCCATCAACCACCAGCAAATCTAAGAAAGCTAACGAAATCAATTATAATTAGAATGCCTGATGCCTTTTTGGAAAGTTTTACACAGAACAGCGCTTGAGTACAGGATGATACTTCTTTGAGCGGATTTAAAATGATTTCGAGCGTGGCGGGGAATGGACCATTGTCACCCTGACCGACTCAAGAACGATATTCAACAATGTAAGTGGAATGTCATTTTGCCTTACATACCGCAAGCGCTATTTCCGATCTTTGATCTTGAACAGTTAGTCGTAATGAAAATAAGTAAAAGAGTGTGATTGCGTCCTGCGTATTATCGATAAGCCTTTGCCTCCCAAGGGACGACCGGACGAATCTTCCTAAGGAGCGGTTAAGGCTTGTTTCTAAGTGTCGGTATAGGACTCGTTATCGCCTAGGGCTTGTAAGATTATCTAAGGGTCAATAGACAGATTTGCACTTTATCTGAAGAAGGTGAACATACGTGAACTTCAAAGAACTAAAAGAAAAATTATTTTCTTCTCTTCGCCTTTAGGCAATCTGCAAAGTCAATTCATACCCACGTATGAAGTACAGTCAGTCTAGTTTCAACGGCCATTTGTATTTCTAGCTTGCAATATTCAGTTTGCATCAGTATTGCAACACAACGGCTACTTTCTTAATAACTGCTACGCAAATTTCTCATCAGGTTCTAAGTGTAGAAACCAAGGTACGGATTTAAAGCGCCATGTTGAATATCTGAGTGCCGTTTGTTCACTACAGTGGTAAAACCTATATAAGAAACTGCGATATCTATTTCGTGAACTAAAGCCTAAAATAATGTGTTGCTTTATATTAAAACTGAGTGGGACCCCCCCTCTGAATGAGCCCATAATACTATGGAAGGGGGCTTTTGGAGACCCCTTGACAAATGTTTGCATTTTCAATTGTTACCCATAAGTGTCTAAGCCTTAAACTTTTTGATTTTTATGTTTAATATGTCTGTCATCAGGCCGCGGTATTGCGTTTTCCAAATCTTTGCAGATCTGCTCAGAATGAAAATTGGAAATGTTTTAGTGTGATACAAATAGATTGAAAACGGAAATACGAGCAACTATTTTTGGCGTTAAATTAGTTAACTTTTGAGAGAATAGATAAGTTTGATCGAAATTCAAAATAAGACAATGTTTTGGCAAAATGTCATATCGATGACCGTTTGTCCATTACCTTCGTACCAGAGAAGGGTTACATCTGATAAAATATATCAACTAAATCAAGTATTTTTACCATTCTCGCATTAGAGGATGATTGGAAAATACAAAGTATACCAAAGTTAACTACCAGGAAATGTACTGTTGCTAAATTAGATATCAAATGCCCCAAAAGCCCTCCTCGAGCAGAATTAGTTGTGAAAAAGGGCAGGCTGTAATACAGTTTAGGGCACCAGCTTAAAATTAATCCAAAATATCATGGAAAATGTAAAAAAGCAACGTAATTAGTCTTACTGCCTGCAACACTGGGACGTGATTAATACTCTGATTGTGAGGGAGCATAGAGTCGATCCGAACAGTCGAACGTTCACTTCAGCATGAAACATGGCGACAATAGGAACCCAGTGTTATGCTAGTCTGATGCTAGGGATAGCATTTGGTCCCTTTTAACAAACTTGCCATTAAATGCATAGGACACTTCTTGACTTTTACTCTATTATGTTATGAAAGTTGTTGCCATATCTGCCTTAAATATGCCTTCTAAAAATCGTAGTGTAGTCGTAAAATGACCAGAAACGCAACTTCAAACGGTCGGCAATATTTAGCATAAAATTTCTTATTCAAGCAAACTCCTCTTTAAGTTAGCAACAAATAATTCTACAATCTCTATAAATTTCCCTCTTTTTCTTCTTCTTGAAGCTTATTCCCTTTTTCAAGGGTAGCCACCACGGATGATACATCTCCATTTTCTTTCGTATCTTCGACATCCTTTCCCGTTGCACCTACCTTCCACTATAAGCCCCTATGTTGGTCTCCCTCTTCTTCTTCCCATGTACTCTCCATCTTTCCGTGACACCAACAAACCAACTCAACCTAGCCCCCACTCATTTTCTCTCACCCTGATTTAAATACAGTTGTTTCTCTGATGATTTGCTTCTAATTTTATCTTTCCTTGTAACTCCCAGTTCCACTCCCAGTATCTCTGCATTTTAAGCTCTGCTAACTCCATTTCAGCACCCTGCGTCTTCTTTACCGCAACTGCATCAAGTCCGTACAACACTGCAGGTTTTATCGGAGTGTTATCAACTTTTCCTTTCTCTTTAGGTGTCAACCTTTTGTTATAAATAACTCCCGGGTCCTTTCTCCATCCATTCCACCCTGTCTTTATGCTCCTTTTTTATTCTCTCTCTAAGCCACCATTTTTGACACCTAAATTCCTTACGTCTTGTGATCACTATCTCTTGTATTATTATGGTTCCTTCGTAATTGCCTCAATTGAAGCCGAGGTGCAGCACCACATTCTTACACCTTTTCTCTCCAAAGCATGTCTCCAGCACTCTATGCTATTTTCTACGTCTTCCTTTGACTCTTCAGATAAAAAGATATCATCTGCAAACAACATTTATTCACAGAACTTCTTTCCTTCCTTTTTCTGATAATCAATTCATGGCTAAAGCAAGAGCAAAGGGTAGATTACTGATTCCAATTATGCATTTTTAAAAACAAATGAACTTCAAAAGTCTAATTTAAGAAAATACAGAAAATACAAACTCTAGAATTAAAACTCTAGAACTTTTTTGACCATTGTGTGTAAGTTTAGTATGTACCCCTCAGCTCAGTACCTTCTACCTTATGGTTGTGCAGTTACAATTCCCCTCCCCCCCCTCAAGGCAAAACTTACGTAACCCTATGGTGTCTTCCAAGGGTTTACTTTCTTCCGGGATTCGGGATCGACCCGGATTGTCGACTTTACTATTGCACTATTTAGTCTTCGTTTTCGGAGAGGGAGATCCTGGGTTCGAACCTGGCCAGCGCCTCAAGCACTTCATGTTTAATGAGTATACAAATAAAACAACAGGTTTCTCAAAGCCTGAGCTTCCAAACCTGCTTGTTTAGCAGAAGAGATACAAACATCAGGACATGTTTAAATATGATTTCTCACTTCGCATATGGCCACGCAATATTGAGCAGCCGACTTTGGTGCTTCAAGAAACATTTTGCTAGTGATTACGGACTGAAATTTGTTCCCGGAGTGTGAGATGAGGAAAGGAGATATTAAATGTAAAAAACATAATTAAAGGCGTGACTGTAATTGACAAAATCCATAATATTTCTCATATTTAATGAACGTTCAGTGACAGATGGATATCGCAAAGTACACAAATGGCTTCGTGTTAGCTTGCTGTGATTTGGCGTACTTAGAAATGACTTGACAGCTATAGATATATACATATATCAATCGAGAGATCTTGATAAGACAACTTGATAACATTGTTCCTGGGAGTACAAAGTGTTAAACCATCACCCATCAACAGAATATCATCGAATAAAAGAGGAAAATTAACACTACAAAAAGTCATTTTACAGTTGGTGTCCCACTTGTTGCTATTTTTTTCTACTAAACTGTAGTTACTCCAGGATCATCGATTGAAAGTGTATTTCAAATATTGTTGGTGATAATGCTTTGGCAAGGAACACGAGCTGTTGTTGTCCAAATAGAGTTTGCTCAATCAACAATCAGCAGCTAGACTGAATTATGTTCTCTGAGGTAATCCGCCTCCACTAAAGGATAACATTGTGTATGTCCTCCATTGGCAACCGTAACTTTTTGGTAGCAGAAAGAAATGAACACAGCATCTTGTTGATAAAGAGAATTTTGATAAGTCGAAGCTCAATTCACTTTTTCTCAAGAACTGGCGCCTTCGTAATAAAGTTTTAAAACTAGCTTGCTCAGGTTCATGGTAGAAGTACTTTGTTTGAAATACCAAATGTAGACTAACAGATGGTGATTGTAATCACAACATGAACTAACTAGCATAATATGCAGGCCTTTGGTAAGTGAATGTTTGGTGTGCATTATATCGCTTTCATTTTTGGTCGTGGAGCTTCAGACGATTCACTCACTGTTATATTTGATGGTTTTGCTGATCAATTTTCTTTCATATGCTTGTAGCACTCATCAAGATTTACTGTTGTATACAAATCAAAGGACTTGCACAAGTTTACCTTCACGTCCCACGACGATTCTCAAACTGGTGATAAACTATTGTGTGCAGTATATAGATCTCTCTACATATACTAGTTTGCCATCCCAATTCTTAATTCTGATGTGATTTCTAAACATGGGATCTTGCTGCGTTGTATTTTGCGTGTGATGATGTCAGTTTGTTGGGTCTTGTTGGAAATTTATGAAAATCGTCTCGATTACCTACGTTATTCAGGCACCTGCAAGACTGCATTTTTATAATAGGGGAATCTGTAAAGTCAACAGCTCGCAGAGTAATATGTATGCTACTAGCAAACTAGACAAGAGGCCTTTATTGCTTCCTGAACGCTACATCGTATGGGGTCACTACGCTTGCATTTTCTGACCATTATTCAAATTCTGATATCTTTCCCAATGCCACGACGTAAAATATCACCATTGGAGTGAAAATTAGTTTCGTCAAATTAATTTTCGTAAAGACCTTGGTTCAACTTCAAATTAAAATGCTCTTACAAACTCTATGGCGAAGACTTTGTTTTCGATTTGATGGCAGCCCTGGGTCTGCTGTGGCCTCTGGTTTTACTTATGCTTGAAGGGCAGGCACAGTGGTGTCCTAGGTTGAAGTCTGACAGATATATTACCAAGGCTCAAAGAATCTTCTTCGACATCGGTGGACGTTTGCAAATGTCTAGGACCAAATATAGGTAGTATAAGAAATTTCGGATTTGGTCAGAGTGAGTTAGAAGTTGGCTGCCTAGTTGCCCAGGAAGAAAAGGGCCTTCCAATTGAGTGAAGAGCAGGGAAAGCTGCAGATTGCATTGAGGAAGTCAGAAGTCTAAGAGATGAAGTCTTGAAAAATTGTAAGGAGTGATTCAGAGCTCAACAACTCATTTAGCTGCTGTTTAGATTTGGGACTTTTGTTTTGCTGGCCTTTGTGGAGCAAGGAGTGGAAATCAATTACCTTTATAGTACGAAAGTACCTACTCAAAGCTGGGCTTGAAAGAGTTTTTGGAATGCTGTTAGTTTGTTCCTGAGTTGCCACATGTCTATGGCCAGAAGTTAGAGAATGGGGAGGAGTTTGCATTTACAGTTTTCTGGAAATCGAAGTCTGCGCTGATTGACGTTGCTTGGGGGAGGAATGTTTCAAAGTCATTTTCACAACTTTTGGGGGAAGATATCACAGTTTGTTGAGAAAAGATTCATGGCACAAAGATTGCAAGTTATTCAGTTCTGTGAGACTTCATTATCGCGCTCAGTAATGGAAAGAGTGAAGAAGTAGTCCTGAAAGAGGATTGCATTATCAAAGCCCTATACAGAGATGTAGAATTTTACATAGCAGTGGGACTGGAATTTTGCTTGGTTTTGAAAATGATGTATGCAAAAGACAGGGACAGAAGCTGTGGTCGAGTCATTCTATTGAGTTGTAGAGCAACAAGAGATGCATACGGGATAAAGTCTTGAGATACTAGGTGCCCGCACAAAGGTTGACTGGTGCTTTCCTCCGGCAGTACAAGATGACACTGCACTTACTAAAATGGCAAAATTGTACCTGCATTGCGGTCAGGAATTACATGTTCCAAGGCACAGTGTACCTGTGTATAAATACTTTTTAAGAATCATGCATTGAGTATTTCCAAAGTAGGTGACCGAATTAAGACATGTGGGTCTAGATTGACATTTTTAGGATAACATTACATGTTAATTGATGTCAAATTATGTCATATTCACATTATTCATTTGCGTAAGTACTTTCAGAACAAAACCTGCACCAAATACTTTACTCTCAAGTCCAGGATAGATGGCTTCTTGATTAGATGGAATTGATCAGAATTTCTGGAGAATTACGTCTTTCCAGAACTTATCTGTCCTGTTTATACATATATGTGATATGCAAATATCCAACTGATTGTAAGTGGTAAACATTAAAAAGATTTCTTATTATTTACTTTCTTATTAAATGATGTATTCTTATTATTTAATTATTTATCATGAGAGTAGGTATTCATATAACGTACTTAGTTCAAAATTTAGCATAACAGAATTACTGTTTGTTATTGGTTGTCAACATGTTTGTAAGCAAGGTAGCCATTACATTGCCAGTACTGTGATCATGGTGTATTGATCACCTGTTTTCCTAAGATCTATTAAGTTTGGCTCCCCTTAGCTGTTGTGAAAAACAGATAAGTATACCCACAGTTTGTGAGGTGTTCAGCGGTATCTCTTTCTTCACTAAGCTTGTTTATTGATGCAAACTCTTAATAGACAAGAACGCACTGTTGAATAAAAATTACATTAGTTTCCGCAGAACAAAGCCATGGGCGCAGATCGCTGTAAGAATGGGGGGGGGGGGCAAAATGTATTAAACGTGTGCAATTTGACATTTCTTGGCTCAAATGTGGGAGGATAAAGC
>JAAAKL020004706.1:0-20490 GCA_010016065.2 Carybdea cf. marsupialis auct. non (Linnaeus, 1758) | reverse complement strand
TCTCTATGTATCATAGTGTGATCTGTTTATTGCTGGTACGTTAAAACATTCCCATAACGTTCTTCTCCAAGATGCTCCATTCTTCCCGCTTATCGGATGAAAAATTGACGGCAACATTACTACTTCTTATTGGAGATTCACCCTTGCAGTAGTTTGATATATCAATACTTAAAGTTTACAACAGGGAAGAGGTACTTAAGGTCAATATGTGAGCAAGTGGGAAGTGCATCATATTCAGTAACAATTCCTAAAAGTTCAATAGTATAAAAGTACTTCTTGCCGACTACAAATTTTAGAGAAACCGCAGCTTTTATTACCATTTATCACTTATTAATTCATTTTCAGCATTATTCCATACTGACTCCTTGTCCAAATGAAGTATCTTTTCTCTGTTTTCTAGAATAATACTTCGTCATATGCCACTCAAATAAACACCCCTATTGGATATCCGAGGGAGTCTTTCCTTACTCAACTAGATAACAGACACATTGCTTTCTCCAGGTACTCAAATAAATATATATATAATTTTAAGGGCATGCAGAAGCTATAAAGCTATTATTAAATGGCCATAAGAAACAGCATAGACATGCAATTCTGAATTGGAACTGCTGTTTGGCAAGCATAGCCAAACATTTTGCCCTGGTACCCGACAAACGTGCTTTATCCATCTCCCTATAATATTTGTAACATTGTTGTCTACTACATGAAGACAGGTGACTCTACTTTCCGTCATTGCTCATCAATAAAGTACAGGTTGGTAGTCTGTGATACAATCGTCTTGGTCTTTAAGAGCATGAGTGAGTGTTCTCTTTACAACTGTTTGTGGTGTTGACAAAAAGGAAAGCCCGTTGCCCTTGGTGCATTTTCATTCATATACTAGGTTATATAATTCGAGGGTAAAGGAGGGAAAGCTAAATCACATGATAAATGGTTTTATAGACATCTCAGAGTTGTAAATTAATCTCGTTTGTATAAAGAAGCATGGAAATTGGAAATCAGAGCTAATTTCTTATACTTTGGTTACAGAATTTGGGCTGGTTAGTCCGTGCGTGAAATTCCAAGGGTGATCCCTACAGTTTCTTCCTCGTGTAGCCTATTTCTAAATCCCAGCTTTTGAATTTACTTTGTTGTTTTTCTTAGTGTTTTCCTCATGTTTTTTTTCAGATTTTATGTAAGGTTAAAACCCTCTATTAATTAGACTCTCATCAATAATCGCTGTATTGCCATTCACATTCCCAAAGTACAAAAACATTCAGCTTTTTACTACAGTCGAACCTGTCTATAATGGACACCTGCGGTTCCTGGAAAAAGTGTCCGCTATTGCCAGGTGTCCGCTATATAGAGGTTTTGAACTATATCTGCCTAAATAAATTAATTTTAATCAATTAATCCTAATGCATTAATCTGCCTAATTTCGCCCCAAAAAAAGGAACAGAAAGATTCTTTAATTCACATCAATGCTTTTAATCTCAAATGTAAACTTCAATAATGAAGCTTTAACAAGTTTAGGAGGATTTGAAAAAGTCACTTGTTCAAAAAATACTTACTGTATCATGAATTTTATCGGTTTTTATTCTTCTGACAACTCAGGGACCACGAAGCGATAGGGCTGGGGGGCTTAAATAGGAGTAAAATACGAATGTCCGCTATACACAGATAATTTTAAGGCAAATGTTCACTCGGTTCCGAGAAAATGTGTCCGCTAAAACAAGTGTCCGCTATAAAACTGTCCGCTATAAAGATGAATTTTAATGGGAGTTTGGCCATGATTCGGCCCGTCCTAGAAAATGTGTCCACTATATAGCTTGTCCGCTATAGACAGATTCGACTGTAGTTAGTACGGTAGTTACTTACTCACGTACTCGCTTTATAAATTATTTTATTTAACTTACTTGCATAATTTACTTAATTAATTAATTATTTAGCTGCTTAGTTAGCTATTTAATTAACTGATTAGTTTAGTTAGCTAGTTAGTCAATTAGTCAGCTAGATGGGTAGGTAGGTAGATAATTACTTAGCTAATTTTCTAGTTGCTTACTTAGTTATCTATTTTGTTAGGTTAGTTAGCTAGGTCATTAGTTACTCAGCCAGCCTTTAGTTAGTTAGTTCTTTAGTTAGTTAGTTAGTTAGTTAGTTAGTTAGTTAGTTAGTTGGTTAGTTATTTAGTTATTTAGTTAGTGAGTTAGGTATCTAGCTAGTAAGTTCGTTAGTTAGTTAGTCAGGCAGGCAGGTTGGCAGGTCGGTTAGCTACTCAGTTAGATATTTGCTGGTTTAGTTATTACTCATTTGCTCGTTTGGTAATTTGAGCTATTTCAAATGATAAGGGCATATATTGAGATAAGAGGTCAATGAAGGGGTGAACAGAGCAATGGTGTTTCAAATTGAAGGAGGAAAAGAACGAGGAAAACCGTCAATAAGATGGAGAGACAATATAGAGAAGGATGCTGCAAAGATTGGTTTAGAGAAAGAGAACGCAAAGGAAGGATGAAAATGGAGGCAAAGATTGGTCGAAAGTCGGTAACCCAACGACAGATTGAAAAGGGACGACTATAAACAATGCATGTGTGGACGGCTACTTTATTCTTAAGTTACTTAGTTTTTTTGGTGCTTATTTACAAATTTACTTAGTTGCTTAAATAGATAGTTAGTTAGTTACTCAATCACTCAGTCAGACAACTGGGTAAAATCAAGTAGAAGATTATCAATAAATGGAAGGGTTATTTGTTAGAAAAATCTTGAAAAACTCTCTGTAAGGGGACTTTAATTTTGCTCGAACACGCCGAAGGAAAACATTGATGCTATAAAATTCTACATGACTATAAAATCAAGATGAAAATTCATGTCGCTTATTCTGATCAGCAAGGGTAACTAATAACAAAGTGGATGTTTTCGTACTTAAACGACATCAAACAGTAAGGCTTCCTTCCCTTCCATCGATCCACATCTTTATCTCTGCCTATTTCTCACTCATTAATCACAAGACGGTTAAACGACACAAAGAATTTAGCTTTTGCTTCAATCAAAATATTGAATATGTTGAAACTGCTAAAGGACAAAAAATCAAGTTATCGCCCGACCAGGCATCTGCATGGTACTCATATACTAATGAGATGTGTTTAAACAAATCCAAGGATGCAGTTAAGACCACTCTTTTAAACAATTGCGGGTATATCATCGTGTACATAAGAGCCACTTGGAAATCATGAAATTATTCAAAGCTTACATAACAGAGCGTAAATATGTTCTCGGTTGTCACTGAAGAATGTTTGGCATCTACGGTTGGGAAGGCTACAACGCTAAACAGTTGCTCAAACAAACACAGGGTATTCTCACAATACGTTAGTACAATTTCTAGATGTCCGTTACTTCAAGGCTATGTTTATGAAGTAGCTGCACGATCCGACGGACAAAAAGGAGAGTTTAAATCGGCTAAAAATGCAATGAATGAAACAGTTGTTCATTTCTTCTAATACAAACAACGAAAAAAGTGTAGGTAATGTAATACTAGTTGGTTGTCACGATTTTTTTAAAATAAGACGGAGAATCAGATCCTTTTACAACGCGAACGATCCATCCTTAGTCATTTAATAAATTCCCAAATTCAAAATGGAAAAGAAATGATGTAACTGGTTTTGCTTTGAAAATACTGGAGACAAATGAAATATCTGATAATCCCTTAACACTTTCTAACCCAAGGAAAATCGTAGATGATGGGGTGTCCCCCCATTTGACAATATGGACTGACTTAATATCAATTATAGTATCACCGTTGCAGAACGTACTGCGTTCTGAACCATCCTGCGTTTTCGCCCCGCTCTCAAGTTTTTAACCACAAAGAGGCCAGAACATTTAAGTCAAACTATTTTGCGTTACCCTCTTTTCTACGTTAAGTCGACTAGCAATGAATATATTACATCATACAAATACTTAGATATGAACAGCTAGCAAACCTTTAGCGATGGCTTGTAAGTTACAATGACTTCCAATTCTAATGGCTTGATACATTCCCTATTTTTGCATTCTGGCCTCTTTGTGGTCAAAATAGCTTCGAACGAGGCTGAAGCGTAGGATGGGCAGTAAAATCACAACAAAATTTAAACCGTCATGTAGTGTTGCCTATCGATATTGCTCGAAATTATACAAATGGCAGAAAAAACCTAATCCAGTGATCTATGTTAGTGATCATATATGATGATATCGTTTAGGGAGTTTCGTAGGAATAAAGATTTCTTTACCGAGTTGAAATATTTGAACTTCGGATCATAATCTAAACAAGTAAATAAAAAGATATGTAGTTTCCGAATGCCGATTACAATAACCATTTCTTAGGCAGATCAAGTTTGACAAGGCATTAATAAACTTAAGCAGCTAAAAAACTTCACATGTATGAACAGCCGTCAAAGAAAATATTAGTTAACAAGGAACTATCGTAAGAGACCTTTTCAATAAAAGCTGGAGAGCAATCTGCTTAATCTGGTCTCTTTTATTTCGAACAAGAAAGTTTTCCATTCATTTCCATCTCCTCCTTCCAAATAGCTACCTGGACTTTGATCCATTTCCGGTACTTCTGAAATTTCCAACCACTTATACCAACACAACCACTTTCCCACCCTAACTACTGGACAACTAAACAACTACAGCTATACTTACATTTCAAGTTGCGCCTATTCACTTTTAATGTACATTTAGCAGGCTGAAAATGATCTACAATATCTGCTACTGTTACTTTAATAACCTTGCTTCTTGATTTATACCTCAATTCAATGATTTTCATTAGCAATATCTATATTGCAAACAACATCTTCAATCTTCGAGAAAGACAAGGGAGTTATCTAACAATTACTATGCTACCATTGTTGTTACTCGCGTTTCACCACTCCACAATGCATCGTTTAGATTAATCACGTTTTACCACTCTTCAACGTGGCTATGTGGCTAAATGAGTTTCATTGAAATGATGCATAACACATTGTTGTGACTGTGGGATGCTGGAGTTTTACATGTTTTTAGCTGCACATATATAATAGCATATGTTGGTTAATGTAACAATGGAATATGAAACCACAGTCTTAAGTAAGGCAAGCTCAATTTTTAAAGAAGGCAAGAATCTTGATTTTGTTAAATGTAGACATCAGAATGCATCACCTTAGAATTGTACGACTTCAATGTGTACCACATGTTAAATAGCATACCCAATTGTTATATTTCACAGTTAATCAGTTGAATTGTCATTAGTTTGCTTTAACCCTAACTCCCAGAGTGCAGGCACCCAAATGCAAAATATTACATTGTTATGTCAAAACGTAATGAGAAGAAGGTACTTCCTACCAAACTTAAAGATCATTTCTCTCATCCGCAAATCGCCGCCAAACAATTACGTAAACCCGTAAATAATCACGCAAATCCTTTCTACCGCCAATTTGTCTCTAATCCACCGACAACATGGAAATGTAACTCTTATACATTATCTTTTGAGTCTTAAGCTGTTTTTCAATAAATTTTCGTCAAGTTCATACAAATAACAGCTTAAAAGTTAAACCAAGTTCTGTTTCAAGTGGCCCACAAAAGCAAGAAGGCGTGCAGCTTGTGACAAGATGGCCAAATGCAACCTCTTCGAAACCTTTGTGCCGCTCTACCAGCTGTCTAGTTACTGCTTCTGTGTACACGCAAATTGGAGTAATGGCTTATTCACTTAGAAGTGGTTAGTTGCGGCAATTTAAAGGGCTAGTGTATAATGAACAGCTGAATGTGTTACACTGTCAAAGGAATAACTAGCGCAATGACCCTTGTTTATGTCACATCAAATCATGAAATATTGTCTCTATGGGCTGTACGCAAGATTGAGTTTGGTATCATAGTTCGTGACACTATAAGAGTAAAGTTTTATTCTCTTCAGTTTTGTCCGGACGAAGAAGAACCTTGTGATAAATGAACGTTTCTTCATGGCATTAGATGACAAACAAGCAGTTTGAATCTGAACTGTGAGCTCATCATGAAGACAAAGGCCAGCTTAAATTTTGAAGTCCCCCAAACTATGACATCTAAAATAGAGCCTGCATTCGTTTGTCTCTTTTGCTATGACTGCGCAACTCTAAATTGCTTCTAAACTTTCTAAAGGGAATGCAGATTTCGTGCTTGTCAGTAGAATAGAGAGAAATGAACATTCATGAAAGTTAAAAGAGTTCAGGTTATACGAAAGTAAGGGTTGGCTGATAGATCTATTTTGCTAAAGAGTTGATAGTTGTAGGAATCGAACTGATGAGCACACAAAGAATCATACTGATGACATTACAATAAACTACACTGACGAGAGTACAATAAGCTATACTGTTGAGCGTGCTATGAATCATACTGATGAGAGTGCAACAAATCATACAGATGACATGGCAACAAATGATATTGATAAGAGTACAGTAAGTTACACCGGATATACATCTGGTAATCTATAATTATGGAGTTGTAAACGGGGATGTACTAGAAACGTAAAACGTAAAAAATAAGGATATAGATGTAAACATCATAGGTTAGAATTCACTTTAGTATTAAAAGGCAATAACATCAATGACAAATTATCCTGGATTGCCTGTTTTAACAGCAGTGTATTAACTATTTCCTGCAATGCACTATATGTTAAAACTCTCTGATTTACCCTGTCAATAAGGCAAAGAAGACACAAAACCGATTTTGTCAACAGCTCAAAAAGTAAAAGTAAATGCAAAACAGTGATTCTCACAAGAATTGGGTGTAGAACGTTGGAACTAAAACGCAAACTGAACAAAGCAGACAGCACGAGAAGTCTGATGCATACGCCTTGAAGTGAAAACGCCAAAAATCTCACCAAGAATTATGTTTGACCTCGTGGCGGGGCAAAAAGATGTTGATTGCGGAAAATTTTAAAATATTATTGGAAGTATATAAGCATAAGCATAGCTACAAGAAAAACAAAATAAAGGCTTACAATGAACGAGTTTTCATGTCTGACAGTGAGCCATGGACAATAAAACCCTCCCCAGCAAACACAATCAATACAACAGATGTAATTCACTTGAAACCATTTCTTTCTTTTTCGATCAGTAACTTGACACAACTTTATAGGGGAAAAGGTAGTTTTACCAATTGCACTATATGCTCTTGAAGAAATGGATACGAAAGTTACCATTTCAATTTCGTGCGCAGGTGACGTGTCCTTTCAAAAGTCATGCAAATACCTTAGTTTCGTTGTAGCTAGTTGCAAGAAGAGTGCGGACTCTCTGTGTTTATAGTTTCGTGACAAATGTTGGGATGTCAATATTGTTTAGTCAATTCTGGCTGTGGCAGGGTAATGTTGATAAAACCTCCAATTTAGAAAAGTGTCTATCAAGTGCAATGGAAAATCTTCGTCTTCGGTGTTGGAGATCCTGGGTTTGATCCAGGCCAGCGCCGTAAGCACTTCATGTTTAATGAGTTATAAACATATATAGTCCCATGAAAGTGGGCTCGTCTTACCTCATGCAAAAATGAGAGATAAAGGACGTAAAAAAAATTGTTTAAAAAAACATAAATATATATATATGATACCCAGAAGATGCTTTCTGTTCCGTCTGTTTGTATGTGTTTAACAAGTTTAAATTTTAGCCATAAAAAACAAACCTCTTTACGTTTCGAAATAATCTTTGTTACTGATTCTCTCTTACATATATACATATTATGGATGTAGATAAAATAAACATATATAGATATATAGTTCTGTAATTAGGCTAAAGCGGAAAGCAAAGCTAGTCTGCTGAATTTACAGCACAGTAAGTAGCGAAAATATAAGGTAACACTGAGAAATGCCAGCGAAACAGGATACAAACACGGCTTAATGTTGGCGAAATAAGCTTACAACCTGACTGGCGAAACAAAAGAATTTTGTTGATATATTTAAGTGGGAAAATAGCCAAAATCAACACATATGGAAAACACGAATAACGTATCAGTTTCGAATTGAGTAGACGATTTTACAGCACAGACTGAGAACTTCGATGCGAATGAGACGGAATCAAAAACAACATCATCCAGTACTTATTACGAAACAACCTTAAAATAAGTACGACGAAAGAAAGGTTTTATAAATATTCAATTTTGTGAGCAACACACAAATCAGTCTAGTGGAATCAGCATTACTGGATAATCACGTCACTTATGCATCGTTAATAAACGTTTACAGATTATTGGGAGGACGACATTTAACAGCCCTTACTTAAACACAGAGGCGAATTTATCAAGTAATACATACTGCTAAAAGTACCTACTGCGGTCATAAAGACCAAGTATCAATGCCACAGACATATCAAGGAAATCTCCGACACTCAACTAACGTTTTGGTTACAACAAAATACAAATAACAAACGTCTCAGGGATAGCTATCTGATTATTTCCACATCTGCCAACTACTAACTGTTTACTTGGCTAACATTCTAAGTGGATATCCAGAGATGGAAAATTCGATTCTAAAGTCCAAGTTTTTGAAGTTTTCTTATCATAAAAACGAGACTTGAGGTTTGTTTTATCAAGAGTAGAATCTTATTCTTGACTGTGTAAAAAGGTTTTGCCCCTCCTTCAAGTTCAACGGCTAAAGAGACATGTCTCTCCGTTGTGGCCCGTCGAATTTGGCAGAACTTTATTCAGTTTCAACTGCTCTACTCAACTACCATAAAGGCCGTTTGTCTGTAAACATGAAAAAAATCTCTTTTCCTTCAAAGTCGCAGGGAACATCATTCCAAACCAATTAAATGCCTTCTTTCTTTGTCAACAATGAGACAAGGAGAAGGAAGTACGGGAGCACCTGCTTTTGAGCGGCCATTGTTTTGAGAAGCTCCCTGAAGCGAGAGCATTTTCTTACAGATCGACGTGGCTGTATTGATATCTTTGTGCCCATCTTCGCAAGATGTGTCAAAACTTTAAAATAATTTACTTTATTAGGTTATCTTCGTATAAATATTTGAACCTTTATCAATAGGAGACGTTACAAACCTATCATATCAGGACATAGTAATGAATTCTTTTGATATTTACAAATATCTTGGGAATCCAATATGGAGCGGTGAAATCGAGCCAATAATGAAATAATCGCTGTTCATAAAAGAGGTCTGACATGTGATGATTTAATATTGTATGGGGAGAACATAACTTTATAATATTAAACTTAATGATATAATCTAAGAAGGCGTGTAGACAAATTTCACTGTTCATGATGTTGAGACTGAGTTTCTGAGAAGATTTTATGAATATGCCAACAACATACTGTGCGCTGCTACAAATGATTTGGACTATATAATGAACACATGTCACTACCAACAGGGAAGTTCAGATAAGAAAAGCTTCCCTGCTATTACGCAAAGAGCCATAAAACACACTTTTCAAAAATTCAATTTTATCACATCGCGAATAAAAACTAAATTGGAAAATATAGGAAAAACATCTGCACACATTGTTCATAGTTTATGCAAATTGAGGCTGAAGGGTCACAAGTTCATACTACCACATCTGCAATCTACTTTAACTGAAAGAAAAAAAGCCCATCTGTCGGGACCTTTAGTAAACACTTTATGTTTGGTAATCAACAAATTAGCAATGAACCCGCAAGTGACCAAAAATCCTCACAAGTATTTAATAGATACAATAAAAAGGATATGAAAAAGTGTTAACAGACTCACGAGTTCATTCCACCATGTTAACTTTTAAGTTACTAACCATGTTGACGTGATAATTCCGTTCCGTCTTTTATATACAGAATAGTATTCGATATTAAATCAGAAACGTTGAACTCGAACAATTTTTACATAACAAATTTATCAGACTACAATTTAATATGTCAAAATTCAATTTATCGATAATTTAGGTGTAAACAATATAATGTTTCCAAATCTGAAAATCATAGGGTTTTAGTAAAGATGATTCTGTTCTTGTTCAAAGCCGGTTTTAGAACTGGGGTTGAGGACGACATAATCATTCGATTGCCTACTCGAATCAGAAGACCAGTTCGAACTGCCTCGAAAAGTCGCATGGTAAAACTATACGAAACATCGAATTTGGTAAAGCTGTCGTGAATCTTACAGAATTTCCGAAGATCGAAGGTTAGGAGAGGTGTTGTAATCCTGCAAATGAACAAAGTCACAAGTAGTTACCTTGGAAGTCTATTCACTTCTTTACGTCCTAGTAGTATTTAAAAATGCTCCATTATTTAATTTTAACATAATTGAAAAAAAAGTTTAAAACGGGTGCGAGTTCGCAACTTGTGTTAATAGGTTGTAAAAATGTGTGAAGACTGGTTTGGAGACTTCGCACCAACAAGAGAAAAAAGTTTCTAATCATTCATGATTTCTACGCACACGCTCTCGATGTGGCATTCATCATCAGTAGGAATGTTTCACAGGTATGTTTTCTTGCATTTCTATGTGATAGAACAATGGAAAAGTAGCTTAACTTAGGAAAATAACTTAATGAAATATAGTTGAATAATTTGGTCAAATGGAAATGCTGGAAGGATTAATGATGTAAAATGTATACAAAGGAGGAGATAAGTGGGAAGACATACAAAAATACAAGAGCATATCTACACAAAATCAAGACAAAGAAAGGGAGAGAACAGATTGGTTATTATTTAGATTTATTAGAGTTCGGATATCAAGAGACGTTCATAGATAGAAACTGCAAGGTGGGAACTGCAGTGTGAAACGATTTCAAAGTAACATTGACAGATGGCGTGCTTAGTAGTCCGACCGTGTTCCGGTATAACAGAGTACGTATACTAATACGATACCCAGCTAATGTCCAGATCCCCAAATCGTCACCGATTCGAGTACCTGAAGTATCAGAGCTTTTACACTTCGATTTGTAAACAATACTTGATGTAAGAGCCTTAGAAATTTGATCTTTAAATGGGAACTTATCCTTAAGCAGAATGACAACAAGCATATCAAATTGAGGAAACATTACATTAAACAATTTACGTTATTAATATAGTGCTTGTAACGCGTGGTTACCTGTAAGCGGTAAAGACATGGAAACAACAGTACGAGCTATGGGGCAATGTTCAAACTTCACATCCTCACATAACAAATACAATCTGGGTAATAATTTCTACGCAAATATGAATGAAGCTTTTTTATTTCAGAATGGAACATTTCAGAGTTAAAACTGATTGTGAAATAGTGTTGTAAGAGAGAAAAAAGCTCTTCCTATAGGAAAAAGGTATAAAACTGTCAGTGAAGAGACTTGTAAAAGTAGGATTACGGTTTATTGAGGCGAACAGTCTAGAACCATCGTTAAAAATATTGACAATAAAGAATGGTCGCGTTCCATCTCTCTCTCTTCTTCTACCGTCAATATATTTTGCATGCCAGAAATTGAGATAATTTAGAAACAAACTATTATGTTTTCTAGACTTAACAGCTTAAAACAGTCATCACCAAATCTATTGTACACAGGTAGAATCGGACACTTCTTTTCCAGCACTAACTTGTGGAAAGACCTTGTCTAAAAAATTTAAGTCCGATCTTTTGAGAGTCACAAAATATTTCATCTACCAAGATGATGTTCTCAGCTCAAATTTTTGTCCGAAATATGCACTAAACATTGAGAATCAGACTTCGAAATTTCATGCCATACATTTTAATATAGTTTAGTAGTTAACGTAAAACTCAAAGTACTTATAAGAATCCTCGTATCTCGTGTTAGAAAGCAAGCAATCGATTTTCCTCGAGTGAGTAAAGCCGACTTTCCCCACCCTATATGATGTGGCAAAAATATATTTTCTTATCCGTAGGAGATATCTACTTAAAGCAAAACAAAAAGCTGCAGAGGAACGAAATTTTCTTCTAAGAGTTTATTCCCATCAATCTCCTCCCCCTCAAATGAGATCAGTCTTTAAACGCGACCATTGTTTAAACCATGTAATCAAAATTTTGAAAAACCTCCTGATTTTACTCGAAGCGGTGACCATTTTCATCACTTTAAGATTACTTATTTACAGAGAAAATCATTCGACGCCATAACTGAGTTTAATTGGATATTATTATATACTTCTCTGCTATTTGATACGAAGTTTGAACTCCTGTCCACTGTAGTCGTTTTTGGGTCAAAGAAAGCATCATCTAGCTCAAAAAGATTTCTTTCAAAGATTTCTCCGAGATGTATCGAGGTTATTCTATATGAATCAGATACCCCAGGCCTAATTGTGGTGATTTTTAAGAATTCTACCCAGATTACCCTGAAATATTTATCAGTAGTTGCAAATTTTGCCTGGGAAATCCAGCATCAATAATTCTGAAAAAGCGATCGTGGAGCCGGAAATTTTAATTTTAGGCTCAAATTCTTTTTAATTTCTCTGAGTTGACGTGCGTTACAAATTCATACTTAAGAAATCCTGATGAATAATGAAAATCTTCATTTTTGCAGGAGGGTAAACACTGAGCCTTACTTATACCCTAATCATATACTTTGAGCCTTTGGGCATATTTCTTAAGATATTCTTAAGTTTTCTTACGGTTTGTGAACCTCGTGATCCCTACGAAAGAATTCTGATTGAAAAACGGTTATAGCAAGTAGTTAATAAATGACAGAAGCAATCAAAGGGATTCATATCCTATTTGCTGTTTAGTAAGAGATTTTAACTCCTGTTCATTTGTAGGTGCCCTTCATACAATCACCTTTTGTACCCAATGGAGCCCCTTACCACCAGCAAACCTGCCCAAAGATTGACCTCATGGGAATTGACCATATTAAGGTAACCGTTCATGCCTCGTTTTCGCGAGATCGGTCCAATGGTGTGACAGTGCATAAAAAAGCAAACAGGAACGGTAGACAAACGATGCTTACCATATATCTTGATGTTTCTTATGCGGTGAGATAAACAAGTGCGACCCAACCTAGAAAATTGGGATAACGGCATCTAAGGCCGCCTTCAAACTGCCCTCAATATCTCATTCCAACAGCACATAGTGAATGAGCACTTTTCTACTAAAAACTGTTCCTTCCAAGTGTTTCCTGCATTTTCATTCTTCTCGTTATTTGAATTTCAGTTTGAAACCGGTTCTTGAATCGTTTGAACAAACGTCTCATCTTTTTTATGTGTGTATGTGCTTTTATACAAAGCATGTTTCATCAGACTTCCTCAATAGACTTACCGTTTAATATAATCGTACAGTACATTTTCCCTATATTCTGGGTCTTAATACTCACTAATACTCTTTGCTTATTTCTATTTGCTGTCTAGGAGTATACATTACGTAACTCGATTCACGTTCTACAAGGTTCTCAGCAATTCCCGACCACATTCTGTTCTCGTATGCCACTATTTTTCCTATCCACGGATAACCACATTAAACAAGGCTCCGCCATGCCACTGGAATATATCCTAAGCTACGCCTCAAAATACAACTCAACAAAAACACGGGTTGTTTACTAGAATAAACAAGCTACACAGACTTAACAATCAAGTAAAATATTTTGGAATATGGACACTTGGCTACGCTAAGACTTTCTAAAAACAGAGCGTCTGGAATCAACGACGTTCTCCTTTGCCACAATAAGCGTGAACGAGATATGTGGGCAGCATTAGACAAAAGCAATCTTTAATCCTATTGTATGAAAGATAAAACTAGACTGAAAAGAAGTCAAAAAAGCGTTGATATAAAGCAAAGAATCCAGCGGCGTCCATGGTGAAACTGGGCAACTCTGAAAAGTGGTTTGTCCGCACAGGCTTTAGCACTTGCCGACTGTAAACCTGCAATTATTATTAAGGTTCAGATTAATTACCAGTAATTGCTAGTTCTCAGTATAACATGGTAAATATTATGTGTATCCAATACATTGGGAACACCTTCACCGACCATAATCTCACTTGGTTGCAGCCTGGGCTGGACGTTCTACCAACACTTCGTTGGTACACTGTGCGTAACTGCGTCTATTCTAAAGCCTCGGTCACAGTCAAGCATCCTCGACTTCTATTTGTACCTACATCAACGCCATCTTTACATTCAACGTAATAGCAGACAGACGTAACGTAGCAAATGAACCATCCCAAATGGAAAATAACACTTAGAAAACAGCCCATATTTGCGTTTGGGGCATATCGATATTGTTACCCGATGTAATATAGTAACTTTGGTATGAAAAAACACCACTTGAACAGTACCTGAATGCTTACGAACTACTACTTTTATTCTCCGCAAACAAATGGGCCCTCGTCTTCAGAAATATCTACGTGTGTATGTAACCAAGTAAATAAAAAATTGGAAGCTAGACTCATTGATGGAAATATAGAGCTACCGCTAGGTGACTTCGCTTGCAAAGCAATATGGTACATGATGTTATAGGGCTCCTAAAAAGTCTTTTGGCATGGCCCCTTGAGGCTCTAAAACCGATACTGACAATGCAGGGCATAATATTCGATGCTAACGGCCCAGTGCAGTCAAGCTACAATAATATATCATGTTATGATCTTCTTGACTGACAAAGCATTGTAAATTTGAATCAATTTGAGACAGTAATAGACTTTTTTGAGGTAATGAACTAGTTGTGAGTATACCCAGTTTCCTAATACACGCCAAGTTAAAGATCTCTCTGCTGCGAGCTTGCTTTTTCGTTTTTACTCGATTGGTTTCATCATGCACCATCTGAAACCTAAAGTAGACGTCAGCTCTTATGTGGTCCAAACGTTACAATACTACAACCTGTGCATTGTGTCGACCTCGCTCGTTTATCCGGTTTAATAGCTGTTCATCGAGTACTTTGATAATATCTTTGTAACTTGTTAAGACTCGTTTAAGTGTTTTGCCTAAA
Organism: Carybdea cf. marsupialis auct. non (Linnaeus, 1758); assembly: GCA_010016065.2. NCBI lineage: Eukaryota > Metazoa > Cnidaria > Cubozoa > Carybdeida > Carybdeidae > Carybdea > Carybdea cf. marsupialis auct. non (Linnaeus, 1758). The sequence continues at coordinate 5,685 of JAAAKL020004706.1, read as the reverse complement.
TTCCACCTGTTCCAATTCACATGGTCGAATCTCCAAGGTCTCCGACTTTAAGTTGGATGTTTCATTCAGTTACTGGTTGCAAGTTGTGGTGTCATAACAGGTCATGCGTAAAAACACGTCAAATACATTCCATCTTGGACTTCTTTTACATCATTTTTGTTGAACATTTCGTGTAAGAGGTCACTACCCTCCACGGTGATAGCTGAAAGAAGAAAACGTCATGGCGCACCCAAATTCCTATTTGTCAATCTGTGAAGAATGGCTCTTTTCGTCGACATCTTTAATCGCCGTTCCTTATTTTACCCAATATACGAACACTCAGAACTGAAAATAAAATCAGCTTAAAGTTAACATCGAGGTCTTTCAGCATTGAGTCTTTCAGTTTCAAGTATTTCAAGTCCCAACTTGACGTTTGGGAGCATACAGGAATCAGCTCCGCCATGGCCCCTTCGCATACCGCATCAGTATCAAAAACCGGATACATGACAGCGAACTTATCCGTCCTCTTTTACAAGGTATTGCGTATCTTTCCGCATCAAATCTGCTTAGTATGGTTCATATCAAATCTTTCATTTCAGGAGCGTATACAGGGTATCGAGTTTCAATTTTTGTATCAGCTGTTTTATTTTTGTAAACACGAAACTTTTTCAAAGACCGCAGACATTCTCATTGCTCTGGCCGATGTTTTTCCAGCACAACAGCATAAGTGTGATTCAAATGACTTTTCAATATTTTATTTTAAAAGTGAGGTTACCGAACAAAGAGCATAGATTCGCGTGAAGCGCTTGCACGACGCTCAAATCAGATCTTTCACAGTTGATTAGCATTTTCATAACGGAGTAATTTTTGTACCAAATAGTTGAAGGAAGTGTACTCGAATAGCATGGGTGCCTTTTTGAGTGAGCCGTGTAGAATCAATTGCTGCCCGATACTGCCTAACTATGGCCAAAGTTGTGTCTGCTTAAGCTGCTTTTGGAGTCAACTTCCATCATTACTATAATATCCTGAACATAATATCTTGTACTTGGAATAGGAGTTGGGAGAGGGGTTTAGAGGCTGTGGAGGATCAGTTATTGACGTGAAACGGTTTCCAATTTTCAGTAAAGCTTTCTATTTTGCAATCATTGCATATTCGTTGTGAACATATGTATATCTACAACGGTATTCTCATACTGCAAGTAAGTTTACAGGTGACGTGCTTACGAAGCCAATGAGGCACATGGGGTTTGATGTAGATTCTCAGCATAAACGCACCACATACTAGGTCGCATACAAGTCACTTGCAGTTGATGTTACATACTTCGAAGTAACTGATTTCCCGAAGTTGTTTATTATTTTTGTGATATACGTAGTAATGGTGGATCATGAGTTGTATATTTAACTGGTTGATATTCAATGAAATGCAGACACGTGCTAGAGAGGAAAAATGTAAATTAGGGAGTGTATACATACTGTTGAATTCCTGGATTCTGTACAGTACAGTCTGGTTCAGTTTAGTTCTGTTTGGTTGTTTGTACATCGAATGATGGAGCGTTGTGTTAGAATTATCATGATTCTGAAATTTTTGTTTGAAATACAGTTGAAGGAATGGTGTTGCAGTTCTAGTGCTATTACTAGGCCTATAAGTAAAGAGGGGGCGTCGCGGACGGCTGTGTAAAGATTCAACGTCAATCTTCGCACTAAACGTATACGTCCTGACTTGCTTGCCCCTTAATAAAAAGGTTAAGTGCACATTTTATCTTGGTTCCCGTTTTCTTTCTTAGGTGTGGCACAAATAAAATATATTCTTTTAATGGATAGTTGTAACCATAGAGTCTTACATAGGGGACGCAGAAACAGCAACAGCGTAAGATTACACCCTCGCAGCCAAACCATACGTATATACATAAATACAGTGTTTCCAAGCTATTGGTTTCAGTATTGCTAGGCGGTCTCCACCGCTACTCGCGTGTAATAGTTGACATAAGTCTCAATGAATGTCAAAACACATTCAGAAAATAACAAGCAAAGTTCTCAAGCTACTAATAAATATTGGAACGTATGATAAACCTCAGCACCAAGATATTAGAATCGTAACCTTTGCTTCACACATTGGCTGTCATATTTACAAACATAGGTTTATTCAATTACAAATAGAACCCCGTTCAATCACCTGCTGAGCATGATAAGATTATGAGTTTTCTTGCCTCGTACTTGGCACTAGCTGTCAACGATTTTAATGGTTCTTAAGCTAATCTTTTGTGCGGCGACAAGAGCTCTGTAGAGCGTATCGACCTGACAGAAAAGGTATCAAGTCTTGGCTTGTGTGCCTTTCGTTACTCAATTGAAGGTACTGAACTCGCCAGAGCTACTTACGATAAAATTATGAGTTTTCTTGCCTCGTACTTGGCACTAACTGTCAATGATTTAAATGGTTCTTAAGCTAATCTTTTGTGCGGCGACAAGAGCTCTGTAGTGCGTATCGACCTGACAGAAAAGGTATCAATTCTTGGCTTGTGTGCCTTTCGTTACTCAATTGAAGCTATTGAACTCGCCAGAGCTACTTACGATAAAATTTAAGCTGTATGGTCAAGAAATCCGATGGAGGAAATGTATTTACCTAGTTCTCAGTTCCGTGCAACCGGATAATCATCATAATAATCATCAATCGTTTCGTATCAAGTTACGACCTATCTGGTACCAATATTACTACCTAAAAATCGGCACCAAGATATATCTGACACACTTCATGTACCATGTAACTAAACCTTTTTGTCATGGGCCACAGAGCACAAAAACTATCTCGAGAATAAAATTGTATTTGCCTCGTAACTGCATCATAGAAAACGTTGAACAAATTAACTTTGAAAAAATCAAGTAAACTAATTCTAAAAAATCATTCAGACGAATAATTAGAGTAAAAAACAGCAAACAATTTGTTAGGGAGATGCTTAAAGTTGCTTCTAAGCGTTAAAATTTGCTTCTGACTGTTGCCATGGCAATCAAAGGAGAAAACGTAGGTGTTAAGGTAGCGTGGAGAGTTAGACTGCAAAAGCAGTTTTCTTAACTGTATGCAAAAAGTGTATCGAATACGTCTTGGTACCGCTTTCACAAGCATAGCAATTTCGATACTAAACGTTCACCGAAAACATGTTGGCCTGCCTAGATCTGATATCAAAAGTTACCCTACACTTTGTAATCACACCATCACACAGTGTAACTACAGCTACCCTACACTGGCGAAATATGTATTGTGTTAAAAGATCTCAGTAGCAAATGGATGGTAGAGAACTAATATGGGATCAAATGCGACCAAATTGCAACAGTATATACGGCCCGAACAGTCTTAGCTCCTTGTTGACAACGAGATGACCAGTACACTTTTGTCTTTAAATCACCATCACATTTCGTCTTAGTTTGGAGTCATAGCTCACGATTTCGTAACGATTTAGTTACAAGGAATAACTAAACAGTTCGATTTGTCGAGGCAGTCCTTTAAAATGTGATGGAAACTCGACTGATAAAGGCGCAGTGAAGAAAACACTTTCCTAAACTTGTCGTTGCTAACAAACACTGAAGTCGTTCAAGTTTTTGGCTTGGCAACACATTGGGTAACCTGAGAGGTGCAACAAATAATGTTTGTGTATTCCTGCCATTTTAGGCATTGCGGGATAGATTAAACGCAGTGTAGGCAATCCTTTTAGCTTTAAACGCAAGTGACGACTGACAACGACAATGCAACAACAAGCTCCCTTACACAAACCACAGGAAATTGACCAATATGATTGTAACTGTTCGTCTAGTTTCATCACAAACAACAGGTTCGCTTGAACTGCCTCCACCCAACCAAAACAGGATCCAACAACACAGCAGACCATTCAATAGCGCGCAAGTTACCATTGTTTATCATTATTTCCCCTTACAATTCTGCGGAACTCGTACTTTATCACAGAAATAAACGACATAACACGGTGTACAAACCTCACTTCACTGTCACAGGAAGTGCTTTAAATCAATAGTCAAACTAAAAGAAAGCACTAATGCCTTATATTTACGCGCCAACGGAATGTTAAACGAACTCCTTTCAACTGATTCTATATGAAGTACAATGTATCGACGCGTTCCTATGCACTTGCTAAGAAAATACTTAAATCCAGCAATGCAGTTATAATAATTAGATTTTAAGAAACGGACGAAAACTGGTGGTTGACCACCATTTCACCATAAACATATTGCAGCACTACACGAAGTTCTTTACTACACAAACTGACGTTGAAACCTGACCAGAAAAAGGCGGCCGTAGTTAACACTCGTCTTGGCTCAAAACGTAAAGTATATCTTACGTTGCAAACATCAACCATCACCTGATGGTTGAACAATTTCTAAGTGTGATTAGTAACAATTTTGAGAATATGTCATGCGAAACAAAGTCAAACTACAGCAATAACTGTTATCTTTCTATTTTACACAAAAACATGATACAATTTTCTGCAAAGGCCCATGGGCTTATGGATAATACATCTTGATATGGCTGTGCGAATGGGGGACCTGTCTTTGTGCTATCTACTATAAATAAGTCTACTTGTGCTTAAAGAGGCCCAAAAGCAAAGTTGGAGCTTAAAGTGGTTATCATTATAAGAGAGCCTAGACAACGAAGTGGCTCGTTACAGATGCAGCATTGCAAATACCGCTTAAATCGATAAGTTGAGTCCGAAGTTGCAGGTGCCAAGTGTACAGCACCTCACTATCGAGCCGTTAGTTATGCTACAGGCAACAAAGCGCATTTTTTGCTGCCACAAATGTTTCAATCGCAGGGTGAATAAGAAATAAACTAAAATGAAGATACGGAGATTTCTTTTGCTTTATGCTGTTTTATAAAAGGTCGTTTCCAAGTGGACGTGGCATGCCACTTGAGATGTTTTGGTATGGAAGAATTTACAGGTGAAACGTAAAATGCTGCAGCTTATTTAAACTGGTGCAATAACTACATTCTCTGTCTTGGAGCATGAACGCAAACTTTCGAGCGTACCTCCTGGACGATGGTTATTCGTGCTTACGTGAAACTGTAAACAATCTTAAGACAGACCCGCTACTACCAACCAAGGTTCACAGCGCACACTTTTGGAAACTTGCAAACATCTTCCAGTCGCTAAAGCAATCTGATCATCTCATGGCTTCGTTTCAGTACAAACTTGGGGTCTGATTGCTGCAAATAAACCGACGAGATTGTGACAATACTATTTCGCTTTCTGTTGAGCTTTTTTTATTTTGATTGATCCATTCCAACCTACTAGCTTGAAATCAAAACTGATGTTATCTTCAAAGTAAAGTAGGTAGCAGCTCGCCTAGGGGCAGTTGTTCGTTTTGCTGGCGTGTAGCCTAATCCATCATAAGCTTATGTAACGTGTAAAAAACAAAACCGCGTCTCGTTATCTTGTACCTATACCAATAATTCCAAATTTCGTTGTTTTGAAAGTGGTAGATACTTGTTGAGCACCTTGGAATGAAATCCCTAACAGCAGACAGTTGTCCGCTCTCAAAGTAATATCAAAGCGATTCAGAACTTACGATTTCGAACATCATCATCATCATCATCATCATCATCATCATCATCATCATCGTCATCATAATAATAATAATAATAATAATAACAATGATAATAATGCCCATTGATATCCTAGGATCAGGGACTGTGCCCGGCATTAT
>JAAAKL020004705.1:0-20492 GCA_010016065.2 Carybdea cf. marsupialis auct. non (Linnaeus, 1758) | reverse complement strand
TAAGACCGGATGCCCTTCCTGACGTCACCAATGGTCCTTCCGGGAATTGAACCCTGACCCTCTAGAACATCTAGATCAAATGGCCAGGAACTTATCCACTAGACCACGGCGGCTCAATAGAGAATAGTGATGTTTACATTTAGAATCATCTAGAAGCGTTCAGTAACTTTTCCAACACTCTAGAAGCCTAAGGATTAATCTAGGATGTCGTGGGATGTTCTGGAAGACGAACCCTCCGAACTCTCAAGAACTATCTGTTGTAAACAAGTTTAGCGATTCCCAGTTACTGCATAGAACGTTGTTGAATTCGTGGTGCATGATACCAAATATTTAAAGTGAACAAAACAGAATCCCTTTCAAAAGGTCGACGTTGTTCATTTAAAGACTTGTTGTTTTTGATTCGTTTTTATATTGTAACACTCTGCGTTTTTATTTTCTTTAGACAGCGGGAATTTTTCGGTAAGTTTTTAAATTTCAACAAAATATGTTTAGAGAAGATGTTAAATGTCTGTTTTTCTGTTCTCGATTATTTAATGCTCCGCTCCCTTTAGTTATTACTATCATTATTATTATTATAATTAGCATTATTATTTAGCCTTTTTCTTAACCGTGATAATGTATTCTACCACTCAACGCACTGAAACGATTACCCTATCATCACGGACAATGTTTTTGGTGGCTTGTTTTTAACTTCACTTCATTATATGAATGCTTTCCGTTTGTCACTTATGATTTTTCAAGGGCAATAATTTTCCATGATGTCTTATTTAGCGACCCATGTTGTGGGATCTATTATTTCAGAGCCTTTGCTTTATAATCAATATAGCATGTAAGCATTTAGACTCGCAGTACCACTGAGTGTTGATTGGTCACAACATAACAACATTAAGACAGTTCCATTTCTGATTGGCTCCTAAAAAGTACAGTTGGGTATAAGTTTCATTCCTTTCTTTTTGTATTCTTATCTGACGATTTGTGCTTCCAGAAGTGTTAGACGAAAATATTTAGTTTACAATATCACGGAAAGTACGAAGTAAAGGACTTTACATTAGCTATGCGACATCAACCGGACATTATTGTCAGGACCTCTTCGCTTTATTGACTGCAGCAATTATGCCATTTTGTAATGGAGATAAAATGTGAAGTTATATGATTGTTTGAGTGGCGAAAAGGTTATTGCAGGGTTCCAAACTCGCACATGTTGAAGCTTTATCCAAAGTAGCACGTTCGTCATACACGTGTTTGAAGTTAGATACCAACGTAGCCTTATTGCTAGGAAACTTGTAGCTCCGTGTGGCACCATCTGAAGGGTGGCATGTGCAATATAAGCTATGATGGACTATTGTAGCACCACATGGACTTGAACATCAGCCGTCTTCATCACTAGTCAGGTATGTACCGTAACATCACAGCGTTTACCGTCGTGAGGGACAATTTGTGATGTCATAGTTTTAATTGACGTCAGTACACACTCCCCCACCTAGAACTGAAGATATGATGTTTGATATTTGCAATATCTGTTAACTAATCGGACGCCAGTGTGTGTTACTTGACTTCCTAGGTTTGTGGTTTAGAGAGAGGCTTCTGTGAGATTTTGAGCCAATGCTGTGTGCTGCGTGGTGGGTGCTATGTACTGTTTATTGCATGCTGTATACTGTTTAATGCGTGCTGGATACTGTTTAATGCGTGCTGTATACTGTTTAATGCGTGCCGTATACTGTTATATGCGTGCTTTGTACTGTTTTGCACGTGCTGTGTACTATTTTAAGCTCGCTGTGTACTATTGAGTGCGTGCTGAATACTGTTAAATGCGTGCTCTGTACTGTTTTATGCGTGCTGTGTGCAGTTGAATACGTGCTGTATACTATTTAATGCGTGCTGTATGCTGTTATATGCGTGCTGTATACTGTTTTATACGTGTTGTATACTGTATAATGCGTGTTGTATCCCGTGAAACGCGTGCTGTGTACTGATTGTTGCTACTTTTGATGACTGAAGAATGACATCTGCGATAGAAAGTCGCGATTAAAAATATGGTGACAATGTTAAGAATAACACTCGTACCTTTTTTACCTTGGCTGAGATATGCTATCATGGCACAATGGTCCCGAGTCATTAACACAAACAAATTGGGGGGGGGGGGGGGGGGGGATAATTTTTTCATTGACGTCACAAGAGAGCTTCTTGAATACCATTAGTGTTATGAGTAGTTTTGTTGGGTACCTTAAGTGACGATTCCGCGAATTACCCACTCCCTCGTAAATATTATGAAAACGTAGTATTTGTTTCTATCCATCTGTTGGACTTGAATAGCTTCGTTAATGTTTTATACTGAATTTTTGTAGGAAAGACCACCACCTCCTCTGCCAAAAGATTTTCCATCTGGAAACAGCGGAAATGGTACGTATTATAGCTTTTAGATTTCCCCTCAATACAATAACGTCTCTAAAAACACTGGATGCAACATCTTCCGTCACAAAAGTGAAGCCAGTCGTTGGACGCCATTTCAGTCCCCATCAAAGAAAGCTTGTAAACAATGTTACGAGACATAGCGGACTTTCCCGCGCTATTATAACTAATGGGGGTCAGTACTCGTGACTACACTTTTTCGCTGTTGGAAACAATGGGAAGCTCGATGCAGTCTTTTTTTAGAGATCAGTGACCTTAACCCTATCCAGACTAGGTTAATTTTAGATTCCAAGGACTTGAGAGGGGAGGGCGCTAGCATTACCGCGGCAATTTCGATGTCATTATCTCTGTGAATATTTATAACTTAGATACTTATCTTAGCAGTTGTACTGATTTGCCTTTTAGGTAAAAAATATCAGTACATTTTTCAAGTTCGAAGTAGGGAACCCGTCCTCCCCGGTCTGTATAGGGTTGAGGTTCAATAAATTGCAATAATTCGGAATAACGCACAATACATTACAATACTGGCAGCATGCTGGAACTGTGTAATTTACATATAGGAAAGCATTTACATGCACAGTAAAAGACAAACAGATGAAGGGTCAGTAAATATGTTTATCTTTTCGAGCTTGTGGAAGAGTGGTGTTTTGAACTGATACGAAATCTGGCATGGGGGTGATAAGCCGTTTTGCCTTCATATGAATATTACCCAGAATCAACAGACTACCTTTTAAATGTTATCAGTATTAATCTCCGCACCTACATTTTAAAATAGATATCTTAAGTTCAAACAGAGGTTATGGCTGCAAAGAAATTTGCTATTTTGAAAGCGTTATAACATTTTCAAAGCATTACCAAATGAGCTATAAGATTGTACCGAATGTCTGACGTCAACGTTTTAAAGATGCGAATTAAGTGCTGGTCACTAAGGCTGACGTTCTAAAATATGGACGACGTTTTTCTTTAATTTGGCTTCCGTACATTACAGTTTTCGACCTAAGAAAAAAGCATGTCAACTCCTTAGAGCTCGACTGGCATTAGACAGATCAATAGACAGACAGACAGGCAGTCGGTCGAGTCACACTACGCAGAGAGCCCGTTCTCCAAAATTGCGTACAGCTAGATATCGACGTAACCATTGGAGGATTGGGAGTTAATGTAGCGGCCACGTAAAAATAGATGATAATATTGGGAACAGCAGAGGTGTAATATTGGTGTAGCAACAGAACGAGACAGAGCGTGTGGCTGGTTTCAACTCTGGTGGTGACATTCTTTAATTTCCTAGGTACATGTTCAACTTTATCGTTGTATACCCTCCCTACTTTTATTAGGCGTTGGAGAGATTGCTAAGCCTTCCATTATCAAGGAACACGAGGCTGAGAGTCCTACACACTGTGTAAAACTGGGCATCCACCTATTAATAGCTGAAACACAATGTGTTGAGTAGGGAAAATGAAGCAAGCTATCTTTGGGGTCAGAATAGCTTAATTCGTAGAGCAGCATTATGCGACATTGTAGGCCCGTATTTAAATCCTGGTAATAATAATTCACATTATTCATAGAAATTATGATTATCAAGGGCTATAGTCTTTTTGGCCTTTTGCCGCTATAATTTCAGTATGATATTCCATTGCTAATCTTTGTCTTCTTATTTTGTCCATTTTAGACGCAGAGGAGGTAAGTCTTAAATTCCTCCTCATATTGTGATACTGTCTTTTACAAATGACACTTCTTAGAGTGGATTGGCATCGAGAAATGTAGATCCCAAAATTTAGTTTTCTGAAACTTGTATCAAGGAGTATATTATTGCGGGAAAATTCGTGTTGACTCGTTTATGATATGTAAAGTCTTTCCTTAAAAGTTTCAATCTTAGAAGTTGTGCTTTCATTTTTCATTACTTGGCTACATCCTTGACTTGACATTTGATGTAGGTTTGAGCCTAGAAAGCTAAGAACTGAGCATGATGGAGATGGGATGCCATTCAGTGGGATTTTGGTGCTGATTCGCAATAACTTTTAAGCTGCGTTCACATGAGCATTTCATTTGCCCAGACCAATATCGATTCATGTAGATTCTGATTCGATTACAACCAGAAATTAGATTATGAAAGCTTGACTGCAATCTAGGACATTTAGATCACCATTGTAGATTTTGCCAATGATAGCATCTGTCTCCTGTCGTGGGCAGACCTGAACATGCCTGTGAACACTGTTTCCGAACTTGGCATCGAAGAAGTAAGAAAATACCCATTACAGTTTAACACGCAGGGACAGCATTACATTGATAGAGGGAAGTTGGAGAATTCATGCCAGGAAATTACTTCCATCTTACTGAAATACAGTGACTGAGAAAGCTTGCCTGTCCTCTCGAAAAATGTGGCTTGTGAACTGGTAGAAGAGTCTAATTTCAGAGTTTAAAGTGTGACGCCAACGGAATAAATCCCTTCGTTTGTCGATGGCATGTGTCCACCATCGCTGCTGTTCGTATTTCGACTTTTGCTTTGTCTTCTGAATCATCAACCTTGGAACTTTTTAACAGCGAAATCTTGAGAGAGAGGGAGAGATAGCCATATTCTCCTTTGCAGTCGCCATTGTGATGTTTTGTGTTCTCTGCTATGGTAATGTAAACACGACCTCGTGAAATCGCAGGACTGGAAATTGCAGTTTGATATTGCAGGAAATGGCAAACTTGACAACTGCTTCCAGTGTATCTTGTCATTAGCTAGACTAATGAAAGTGGACTTTGTGTAGGACAAAGCTGTGGGGCAAAGTTTTTACCCTGGCGCTGCCCCTCTCGGGGAAAACCCTAAATCAATGTCTAAAAAGAGTAAAACTTCGGAAGATTCATGAGTTGAAGTGGTACTGATTTATTACATGACATCCTTGAATTTCATGAAATAAGAAGAACCATCCAGAATTTTTGGGACCCCAAAAATGTAGTCTGCGAAGAAGATTGCTCTGAGACAGTGTAATATCAGGTAGGCTCTGGATGTAGTATAATAGGTTTGCTAAAACTTTCATCTGACGTCAGCAACCCCAGCGCAACATGTAACGTATGAAACTAGACAGTGGACAACTGTTGTTTAAGACATGATGGTCGACCGATAACAGTTTCGTGTACAGTAGCATGTGCCTTTGTGACTTGTGACATGTGACAAAGAGTGTGTGGTATTTGACCTTGCGGCAGCTGTTACTGAGCATCTTGCAGACGTTTTAATTATGTGATAGTAAACAGTTTGTGAGTTGAATAGTTGGAATGGCTATAAAAGATGGGCCTATGCCGTAGAAGTCAGGCGGACCATTTAGGAGCTTTACTTTTAATTGAGAAATCACTTTCCACCCCTTCGTTTTGTAGTAATCTTCTATAAGCTGCTAACTGTTCTCACTGGTTTTTGTGCCCATCACTTCACAACGTAAGCCCACAGGTTTGTTATCCCAGGATATTTGCAACGCAACTTAATCTAAACATAAATAAAAAAGGGTACTTCCCAGCGGCATTGTAACACAGCAAGTAGACCCAATTTTTTCTGTCTCTGATTTTACTTCTTCCGTATGTTGATGGTTAAAATTGGTTTGAACTGCAAATGTTAATATACAAATAAAGTAAGGTAAAGATTCAACAGCAAGCAACTATCATTACAATCCAAGAAATGTCAAATTTGTTTACAACTTACTCTTAGCGCAGTCAAATGTTCAGTGGTCCTCACACCACAGCGAATAGCAACCAACTCTCTGACAAATAGCCAAACACCAAGAGCACAAAATAAAGCCCAATTTAGATATAACCACCGAATAAGGCAACCAAGCAAGCACAGGGAGCCGAACGTACGATTCAGAGCTTATAAGCCTCTTTGGACTCTGCACAGAGAACGTGACCATTGCACTATTCTCCGTTCTCCCATTTGGTAGGACTCTTGTCAGTCATCAATAATTCCTTTGTTTACGTTGATGTCGGAACTCGGCTTCATTATGGTTTGTATTATGTAGTTTATGACAGGTTGGTGTTAAAATACACCGAAAGATCAGAATGTATGTTCGTTATGCTTCATCGACGCGTCTTTCGTGGGACACTTGATTTCATTTTAAAGTGTACCTCTAGTGGCCAGAAATTGTTTGGTATTTTGTTTATTGTACTGAACTGAAAAGCCTCCTGTCGTATAGATCAAGTAGGAAACAAATCACTGTGTAGACACGTGATCCAATACCATCAGTGTTCTTCACGTAATCCTCAACACAAGGATTCTGTACTATTGGAAAACGTGTTATCAAAGTAATCAAGTATGATATCCTATCTCAAACGTCCCGTTTCGCTTCACGTACTGACCACGAGGTAACGTTACCAGGACCGTTACGTTAACATAACCTCTTCTCTCGGGTAAGTTTTCTATTCTATGATTTCTGTTACTCTGGCGTCACAATACGTGTCTTTCAATTTTACAGGAGTCACAATACGTCCAGATGCATGGGAAAAGTCCAGTTCCGGTACCTCGACCTAAACCGCAAGAAAACGTATCTAGCCAACGGCCATGCCCCGCAGCTCGAACTCGGCCTGTTGCTGCCCCTAGGAAAAAGGCAAAGTCGTTTAACGGTAAGCAACTAGTATCGTAAGTCACCATTTACCTTGCCCTCCCTTCCATTGTAACAATTTGACTCTAAAACGGGAAGATCGTGAGTTTATATTCACTGATCTGTAACAGAGGACTTTATCAATCTGCTGATAACACATCAGATAGTTGTGTCTAGCAGGTTTATGTAGCGGGAGCATTGGACCATGCTACCTCACGGATTTATTGACTTATTATAAAATTGATCATTTGATTACCCTGTTTTCAGAAACGTATCTTACGACCGTGGAATGTGATTTCCATCAGAAAACAGCCTAACCAGGCGTTCTCAACGTTGACTCTTTGATTATCTTAGGGAGGACCCCCACAACTTGCACAATTTGATGTCTAAGACTTTCCCTGTTTGGTTTGCCACCATCTATTTGGGAAGCTCCTGCGTACACCATTCTTTGTTTTAAAACAGTAAAATTGGATTGAATGAGCAAGAGCAACCAAAGATGCAAGCAGGTATATAACGGGCATTTTTACAGGTGCATTTTACTGTTCCGAGCGGCAGGACTAGTTAGACGTTAAGCGGTGCCGTGTTGTGGTTTGAAGGTTTGAATAGCGGTGTAGTAACATTAAAAGTGATGGAGGACAGCAAACATTACGGTTGCTTTGCTGTGAACCTGATGAATGTCATGCACAAATGTTGTTAGGAAGTTCACCCCCGAGTATAGTATGAATTAACACGTTCATGCCCAATTATAGTCTCAGTTAGAAAAGTGGTCTCCAAATATGGTATATGTTAGTAGAGTTTGACCAAATATAGTATGAGTTATTAATATCATGCCCAAACATAGTTGAAATATTATTTGAGTTATACTCAAATGTAGTAATCGTCAAAGAGGTTATGCCCAAATATAGTTAGGATAGTGGCGCCCGGATATGGTATACGTTAGCAGAGTTATGACCAAATACAGTATAAGTTAGGAAAGACATGTTTAAATGTAAAATTAGTTGGTAAAGTCATGCCTAAATACAGTATTCGTTAGGACCGTCATGCCCAAATATAGTATGAATTAGGAAAGTAATGCCCAAATATAGTTTGAATTAGGAAGGTGATGCCCATGTAATACTGCAGAAATAGAAAGGGAAGAAATAAACTGCCAGTAATGGATTCAAGTAAATCGTGAGGGAGGTATCAAATCTTAATAAGCAGCGATGTAAAATTATTCTGTTAATGAAGGTCTCTACAATTTTTCGTTTTAATAGACGATAAAATGCAGCACTTTTTAGTTAGTAGATTTTTATTGACATTTTCTGCGAGTAGGTTCTGAATTTGATCTTTTGCAGTCACATTTTGTGTGTGATGGGGTAGGGTTGAATGGGGCTGAAAATGTCATTCTCAAAACTATTCACGTTACAGTATTGGAGTGTCGCCGTGCTGTCGATTAACGTTGTACGCTATTTTTACTGTCTCGTTTTGGTAGGTATATGTAAAGATGTACTCAAATTAAGCTATGAAACGATGCTAAGTCATGTAACTTTATTGTGCTGCTATTTGTTGTCATTTTTCAGATAAGCCACTCCCAAATATTCCACCAGAATCTTCAAAAGATGACCAAGAAAGAGTGGGTGAGTGACACGAAATGATCCTATTAGACGTGTATTTTTAAATATAAATAAACATTGCATATTAGTACATTTCAAGTGAACAATTAGGTCAAACTCTATACACTTTAAACGAATACATGTCAGGTTTAAATAGAATTTTGATACCTTTAAAGTCGTAAATTATTTTTAGTTACTTACAAGGTGTTTTGTTAGTGGAAGGGGACGTGACCTCCTTTCCATAGCCGAAATATGCACGCACGCACACGCACACGCACACGCACGCACGAACACACGCCTGCACGCACACGCACACGCACGCACGAACACACGCCTGCACGCACACGCACACGCACACGCACACGCACACGCACACGCGTACTTATGCACCCATGAGCTCACAAATCTTAACAAATCCACAGATGCATAACCATTTCCAATTGCCCACATAATCATATTTTAACGTGCGCATGAGAATGTGATCCGTCGCATGTGCATCAGTGTAAAGACATGTATGGAAATGGACGTGTACAAGCATATGCACCCATTAAGATTTCCCTCTTTACTTTTTATTACAAAATGCAGGCAGCGATGGCAATTCAAGGTAGTTTCGTACTCGTGCGTGTACTTTTGCGATCTGTAATGTCTGCCGTGGTCGTTGTCTTTCGTTTTTGTGCTTTTGGCAATAGGCGGATCTCCACAAGACTGTTTTTGGACGATCCTCGGAAAGTCCACACAGACAAATGCGTAATGAAAGCGGCCCCTTGGCAACAGGGATTGCTAAAAAGTACAAACTTGTTCTACTTTTGGTCTAGCCATTGATGATCGTCAGACTTCTACCAACAAGCTGGAATCATTTTTTGCTGCTTGAAGTGAAGGTGAATATTTTCTGAGCATAACAACAGTGGAAGAGCATATTTTACGTGAACTGAGTTTCTTGCTACCAAAACGCAGTTCACGTAAAATATTGAGAAACGACATTCCGTTGCAGGAAATTGGAAAAGTCGACAAAGAAATGTGTTTACAGAACCCCTCAGAAGATTCACAACTCATAGAACGATGAAGTTTAATGCAAAGACAAATAATGGGCTCTCTTTTTTGACACTAGTTTGTCGCAATCACTTGAGTTATAGGCCTTACCAGGATTTCCCATGCATTTGGCATCGTCCTGAAATATATGGAAACGATCATGGAGGCCTTTTTCGTTTCTTTCTGTACATATTTCTTATATCTGAAATCAGCGTTGATTCCTTTCTCTATTAGCTTTCTTGGCCTATAACAATACAACAGAATCAATTCTTTTTGAAGAATAAAATGATATACGTACGACTCAATGCAGTTCTCCACTCAAAGTTGTGTTGATCACACAACACAAGCGGAGTCATGCCCCACATTCGATATAAAATTCGTTGCCATCTTCCCAGAATCGTCCTAAAATCGTCTAATCGAGATCCACCTTTTGTGTTTTATCGGTGCGAAGTAGCTTTAGCTCAGTTTGACTTATTTTTGCACATCTCTTGTTAAAGTCAAGCCTCAAGAAAGCACGAACACTCATACCAAGGCTAGGCGGTCATGCACTGCTCCAAGTAAGCACCTCTTTGTTGGATATGTAAGGCAAATTGTGTAGCACTGATTCGGGACTTTGTAATTTAATGCAATGTCGCAGTAACATTGGTGCTTCTTTACAGATTGTGCAACCCTGTCTTGACCAGGCACCCTGGGCTAGGCTACTAGGAATTACCACCTAGGTTTGTTCAATTTATTCTGCACCCATGTATCTTCATTGATATCTAAAAAAACACAGGGCTAATCCTTTATAGGGTCTTTTCCGTTTTCCCAATGTTATCATTATGAGTATTAATTCATTGTTGCAGTTCATGCTGTGGCTGTTGCTATTGCCATCATTATTCTTGTTAGGGGGGTAATAATGAATGACTAAGGGCTAACAGGAAATCTCTGTCTTACATCTCTAACATCTTCCTCCGTATTCTTGCAGTTGTTAGCGAGGCTGTCTCTCATCTCCGACATATTCCAATACCCCTTTTCTTCAATCCACGTATCAAATGTTATTGTCACACGGTAATGACACCTATGCAAACAGGAACAACCCTAGCCCTCCCAAGTTACCACCGTCTTCCGGCCCCCTGCAAGGCCTTGTATTTCTCCAACTTTTCTTTTTTCTTTTGTTATACCCTTTCATCGGCGGCCACTGCAATATCCGAGATTATACCCCTTTTTACCTTCTGAACAATCATTACAATACCAGACTTCCTTCCTACTTTTATTTTATCGCATTGCATATTCATATCGCGCAACAATCGTACACCTTCATTCTCTGTCGCTCGTTCGATGTTATATTCATCCAGTCTTTCCTTTTATTCTCATGCATATTTTTGAAACTATTCCAAATGAATTTCCTTGGCTACATCATCATGGTGTCTTCTGTTTTCTTTCTGAGCTGATTACTCACATCCGCTTAAAATGTGCTTCTTACTTTCTCTTCTCTTTCCACACATACTACAACGGGGATTGTCGATACTCTTAGCAATGTGGTGTCCCAAAAATAATTTGTTGATATTGCATGCTCCAGTGCAGCACATGACAACTCCGCTATCGCAACTATTTCAGCATTGTTGTTTTGCTTTTAAAGTTTACTAAGTGCCATCGAGAAGAGTGAATCTGAAGATACCAAGTTTGAATATATACAAGTGAAAATTTAAAAATGTTATCACTGGTATTCTTTTTTCTATTGTAGCTGTTTGACCTTAACTTTTTCATATCCTCTTTTCTTGATGGCTATTCGTAACTTTCAATGGCTATGGGTAGATTGATGGGCCGGATGGTAGTACTTTCTTAGTCAGGTCACATGATGCACAGATGGTGGTCGCCGAAGAGCGTAGAGCTGGATGTTGGAGGCCACCAGTTGATGATTGGGGTCTACTGTGGCCACCAGAGATACGTTAACTATCTGATCCACCGGGTCACCATACCTCAGTTGGTAAAGCAGCATGCCGCGATTGCGTAGGTCCCGGGCTTCGAAACCCGATGGTGACAATTCTACTTTCCTCTGGTCACCTTATTAGCACTACTAAGCTCTGACTATAGTATCTCTTCTAATATTGAAAGCTGGTGTACTGTTTTAATTCTGAAAAGCCGAAATTAAGCCATATCTCAAGGGCATTTACATTATTTGGGAGGTGGAGAGAACTCTTTTGATAGTAGGTACACCTACTTGCCATCTTCGAAAGCTCTTCTCATACTGAGGCCCGCATTTTTTAGAGTCTTTCTCCAGCCCTTCCCTCTTAGTCTGAGAGCTCCGTCTGCAACTAGTATTGTGATAGTCTTCATTTCCCACATTTTGGTAACTTCTGTTGCAAGGCCCTAGGACCTGGGGAATTTTTGTACTTGTTTGATAGAGGCATTTCTTTCAGATGGCATAGTCATGTCAACCATGAAACAGGTTTATGTGGGATGCGGAGGGCAAGTGATGACGTCAGAAATCAAAAGTTTGGGAAATAGTGCGATTTAACTCCTGAATAGACTGTCCCCCAAAATACCAGACCTGTGTGTATATAATGTTTAAATTTGGCGTTTGAATTTCAGAAGTCTCTGGCCAAAACTCTGTTATTCTTTCTTGGCTCCTTAAGTTAGGAACCAGCATCAAATAATATGGTTTTGTTAGAGAGATTTAAAACTTTGAAAGCTGATATCTCGCTGTTGGGAAAGGGCAACACTCTCAAATTTGGTCATTGACGTTCTTAGTAATAGGGCAACTTGAAAATATTTTTTTTCCATAATGCAAACGTTTTCAATATCCTGACGTCACACTTTCCCTCCGTATTTGTCTTCGATGATCGTGTCTGGCCTCTTGGTTTGTATCTCCTTGTCTGTGTGTCGTTGCATATCCCACAACATAGTTACACCATCATTATCATTAACATATTTAACAAGGATTATTGTTTGTTGCAATTGGAAGTACACACTTTATTTTTTGCTGGGGAAATAAAGAATGCCCATAACCTGATATCTTAACTTGAGACGTGTTCCATACCCTTTCCTGCATGACTTGTTGTAAGTGAGTCCTGGAATTGTAATGGTAGAAAGACAATAAAGTGATGTTTCATCAGTGCTATTATTATAGTTATGGCTGTACGGCATAGTCATGGTTTAACTAGGCTGCCGTATGCACATGCACGCCTATATATGCACATATAGTTGGAAGGAGGTTTACTACAGGTTGATTATATGTGATGCTATTTTGTGACTTTTGTCGTGCTCATGTGTAGACTTTCTTAAAAACCAGAGAATTAATTGCATTCGTGCCAGCGGAATACAGGGTCTGAAACCACTGCTTAGTGGAACCCGGATTTCATTGCATTCAGTTTATAGTTTTCTGCTTTTTAACGACACACATTTTGTAGGTATATATAGACTTATATGTATGCCAGTACACATGCACATATGCATATTCACATACAACCTCATATATAAACATGTCAGTATACTCATGCACACATACACATGCACATTGACATATATTATGGACATTTGCACATACACAAGTACATATACGTGCACATCGTACATGCACATGCACGTATAGACAAACACATGCATATGCACCCACACACATTTGCCCACACGTGTAAATGTACTCATGAGTATGGAACGAGTGCATTGTTATTTACACATGTACATATGCACTTATACATGCATCTTTACACATACATGTATTCACATGGACATGTAGACATGCACCTACGCATTTTCATTAAATGGTACAAACTGTTGGGTCCAGCAATCTTGTTGGGTATCGTGCAAGAATCCATTCCGCAGAATACATGGTTTTGAGTTAGGTATAAAACATGTTGGATATACACTGAGTGAGGCAATGTTTCCATTTCTATAGTTATTGACATTGTACCACAATATATACCAGCATTTGAAAGGATGACGCGTGATGGTTGTCCACTGGGTCGAGATAATCGCAGAGTAATGGTACAGCCTTGTGGAACCCCATCATCTGGTTCCTTGCGACAGTTTTTTCGATATTTAGCGGAGTGGTTTAGTAGTCGGTGTTGTTGATGTCTAAGGGTTCCCCGGATCCATTCCCATTATCAGAGTAAGAAATATAGTTCGTGATCTCTAGTGTTTGAGTACTGAGTATTGTAAATATATTAATTATATTTTGGTGTTTACTATGAAACTAGGTTTCGATGATTTCTATTCTTTTGTGATTTTATCTAGAAGTTTTGGAAATATTTTTTAGGTTCACGTTTGGTAAATTTCTTAACGCATGAATGCTCTTGATACAATGTCAGAAGTCTACTATTTATCTGATCTATCAGGAAACGTGCAAATAATAGAAACACTTACATTCTTTGGAGTGAAAAATATTCAGACCATGTAGTGCTGAAGCAGTAGAATTTATTTAAAATGAACATAAAATGAGAAGATCATACAAATGGCAGTGCGGTTGTGGACAAGATTAGAAACGTAAGAAGCTTCCGAATCTATACATCATCTTTGTATCATAAAGAGAAAATCAGTCGCTAATTGGTTTGAATCAGGTAAAAATAACAATTTTGCCTTGATGTCATAGCTTCATGATGCACAGCAGGAAAATCCCAAAGCTTAATCCATCTTATTTTACTGTTTGTTTACTTATGAAAAGTACAGTGTTTTCTACGACACAATTTAGAAAAGAGATAATGTTTTTTGCTTTTTCCCAAAACTAAAATATGTTGCTGTAAGGCACTCTCGTTGACTCGATCACTAGAGAAAAGGCCCTCCAGTCCTTCATCACTAAACTCTTCAATTTCTGTACATCTCGAGAGTAAAGGATGCCTCTCCACCCACCCACAACGGCCATACTTCTTAGACCGGACTCTATTGCCAAAGAACTGATTGCTTTTTGTATCTTCTACAGTGACGCTTGTGCTTGAATGTCAATCAATGGCAGTTGAAGCATGAAAAGTTGGACTATGATCCACAGCAGCTGCACCATATTGGCTGTAGACTCGATTAAGCTCCTTTTAGTTAAGACTTGGCGATCAGCATTTTGTGTTCTTCTGAGTCGTAGGTACTGTACTCTAAAATGCATACATTTTCAATGACAAATCATGTACTGGTCAGCATTAGGCACTCTACTGACAAAATCTTGATCAATGGAATTTAATTGGTCTTATATTATAACAGCTTTACTCTAGAATATTTGAAACGTTTCTAACATTCCTACATTCAAAAATATCAAAAGGTCCTTAAATGTGCAGATTGATCCATAAAGTACGTATTGGTCATTAGTGATTGCGCCTAAGATGACAATGTTGAGTTACATTTACGACAGTGTATCACTAGTGTCAAGTTACATGTAAGTGACAGGAGCATTTTCTAAAGGCTTAGGTAATTAAATGTCTTTTTGTTTAGTTTGTTTAAAATGAGAGCTATGGTTCAAAGATATAAAACCACTTACTGAAACATCAATTTGATACTAGGAGGTGACTTTTTGTCTTGTATTAACCTATTCCCCCTTTTCAACGGAATATTGGCTATAAAAATTGGAAAATGTTAAATCGAGAAATCCTTATTCAATCAATGTCTGAAACCTCCAAAATTTTCAAAAGCATGTATACCCAACTGTGAGATGGTTGAGTTACGCTTGTTGAATGGAAGTTGCCAACGTACTCGTAACCTCTCATGAAAAGAACTAGGACTATGTCGAAACAGTTATTTCCTATAATTTCATCATCACTACAACCTTATTCCCATGATTACTCTTCAACTTCAACATACTGCATTTGTTTTCATACTGTGCACGATAGTCGTCAGTACAACAGCGTATGACGTAAGTTGTAAACAAATGTACCGATACTTGCCTCATCATTTGTAACCACGTTTAGGTCATGCTGTATTGAATGTAAAATAAGTATCCTTTCACCTATCTTCTTGAGCAATTGTGCATTCCGTACATATTTTAGTATGGCATATATACAGTAGTACTCGACTGCTTTAATCGTTTGTGATCGACCGAAGTAATCCTGAACAGACGAAGACGGCATCATCGCCAGATCTACATGTAGGAATTCATTTGTAGAATTCAGTTGTTGCCATCGGATACTGTGATCCTTTTTTATCTATAATACACACTGGAAAAGTACTAAACGCTAACCGCAAAATGCTAAATCAGTACAAAAATGTTACCTTTTTTCCCAACTAGTAGTGATGATGCGCTTATTACACTCTGTAGAATGGTATTTATTTGAAGCCGGTCTATTCTAAATCCACAAAGGCATCTTCGACAGCTCTGTTTGCTGCAATACCTCTCAATCTTCTACCAGCACACCTTACATCTGTGACGACCTTGTTGACACCTCACAGCTGAGGAGAGGATGGTAGACTATTCACAGAGTTGAGGTAGCCTTAAGATTGCCTTCTTGATGTCATTTATGGCAATAATTGATGAAAACTATAGGTTGGATATACTTGCAATAAATGGAAGAAAATTAAATCGCCAGCTAGATTACATACGCGGGAAAATGATACTGGTAATTATGCGCAGTGGCGCCTAACAAGCGAGCACATCTGTTTTATGATTTGGACCTCCAGTACAAAGGTTACATCTCCTTGTTTTACTCTTTTATGAATCTAAACAGGTTTTGATATTGCTACATGCGTCTTTATTTAGGCTAGTGAGTCATCATAGGTTGATTTCAAAGGCCTTGGTAAAATCAATCAACGCAACGTGGACAGAATTGACAAACTCAATTAATATTTCTATTATTTATTTAAATGATGTCACTTGTGTTATCTCATTCTTTCCTGGTTAAAAGGTAGCTTGTGAACTCTTGAAAGAGGATATAGATCTCCATTCTCCATGCAGGATGCAATGTTTATGAAGACTTTATATAAATGGCTTGGGAGGCTAATGGGTCGATAATAAATAATTCCATTGTTTTTTAAATAGGTAACCGCAATCAAGGCTACTTTCAAGTGTTTGTGGACTTTCCGGAAATAAATATTTTGGCTGAATAAATAGACTATTGCTTACAATAGTGGTTCAACACCTTCTTTGATACATTCAGAGTACTGTCTAGCTTTGGCCTTCTGCCAAATTTTGGTCTCGTATTTTCGTAAGTATCATTTGGATTAGGGACATCTTGAATATCATCAATGTTGGTAGCAAAAGGTCTGTCCGCGTGGAGATCTTCATCAAATTCTACCCATCTTCTCAAAATTGCTCATTATCTGTGGCACAGTTATCATTTTTATCTTTGATATCCACTACTGATATTCTTTAAGAATCTCTTCGTTTTATAATATATATTTATAAATAAATCTATACAATTTATATTTTACAATAACATTAGGAAACTTGCTGTGCAGATGTCATATTTTTTTATTAAAATCTCGCATTACAAGTAGATGATCTCTTTATGGTATATCTTGAACAGCTTCGTGGCTCTGACAACACATAGCAGTCATATCTTCACCAGGATATGAAGATGTGGGAAAGTAACATTGGACAAAGGTAATTTTGCAAAACTTTGTATAGATATTCAATATTGCAAGCCAGTCTGATATTTGTTGTTAATCATCGATACACTTGTGGTACAAAGTTTAGATTTACGAGAAATCAAGATCCATTTGAAATAGTAATATTGTTACCCGAAATGAACACTGTGTTACTATTACCGTCTTTTTGGTTTTGAGAATCCGATTGTGTCCAAGTTTATACCATAATCGTTACTTGCATATGATGCAACTCTGCTGATTCAAACCGAGGTAGTAGTAGCACTACCAGTAATTGATTTCATCACAGAAATAAAGGTGAGAGATAAACGTAAGATTGCACTTGAAAACACCTCTTTCTACGGTAATAATTTTTGATTGAAATATACTAGCGATTCCAGGAATTGATTGTTTTTTTTAATATGTAAATATAGTAGCGACTAGAAATTTCGAACTGAGAGGTATCTGTGAGTGTGTGTGTGTAAGGGGGGGGGGGGGTAGCGTGGCAAAAGGTTGGGATACCTATCCACCAAACATTTTTAATATTTGGCAGCTTATACCTCATGTTTAGGTTGCTTTCTGATGATAACTTCATGATAATCTTATCATATTATCAAAACGTTTTATGTGAACATGGTGAAAATTGCCTCACTAGTAGAGGCTTGTTGGCCCCAATCATTGTGGCATGATATTACCAAACGAGATGGAAATCACGTAATACTTGAAAAACTACATTTCACAATCTAGTAAGTATTTTCGTTTAGAGCAGTGATTCCAAACCCGGGGGGCACCCCAAATAGGGTGGGGTCGCGAAAAGCAGAATAACATGGGCTTCATTTATAGGTTTTCATTGAGTTACAAAGTCCAAACAAAAAGTACGCCCATGATAAAGTTTCCTCAGACAAATTTATACTCTTTCTCCGGTTTCTCCCGTCCTTGCAAATGCGTAAGACTTTTGATTTAGAAGATGCCTATATCTTTTTACTTAGGAAGAGGGTATTAATTAATATATGTATGTTTGTATCTATTTTAATTTTCTTGATAAAAGGTACAAAATATAGAGATTCTTACCTGAAACGCATCAACCCAGTCTGAAGTATTTCAGTTTCAAGAGAAACTATTGACCAAATGCTCTCCGCTGGGGCTCATAGATAGGACTAAAGGAGGGGTTCTGAGACCTTCTCTATGAGAACCCTTCTTCTCTGAGGTTGTAAAGCCTTTTAGTAAACAGGGTCCTTGGTTGTAAAAGGTTGGAAACCACTGCTTGACAGATGACACTTTTCTCATGAAACATTTTAAAGTATCAGTTCTGCAAAAAATATTTATATATTGCACAGAGTGAGTTAAATTATGTTGCCTTTGCTTTCATTCCATACCACCGTACAGTGCAACCCTAGATTCTTTAACATATAGAATATAGGTATAGGATCTAAGGTGCAACAATCTCCCTTTCATATTCTGACATGGTGTGAAAAATTTGCCGAGTTCTGGTAATCAAAGCCTTGACAACATTGCTATGTACGTTTTTTATAGGTTTCCGGTTTCCACAGATATAGATTAGGTCCTTAGCAGACTCAGTTAAAGATTGCTTAATACCAAAATTGGTTGGTCACGAGTTAATTAGCTCAAAAGCCATTTAGCGCTACATACCCTCTTGAAACATAGACCAATGAAGATAGTACCCCATTAAATTTCTCAGAGAACTGGATTTTGCTTTATAAAATCTACTGCTCTGTAATATTGCATAACTTCATCAGAGGTACAGTGGCGAGATACTACCTTCCTGACTTCATCTCGTTTTGCTCTAGTACGTCTTTTCCCTGTTAATGTTGCTTTGCTGCTACTGGCACAGGGCAGTTTCCAGGTGGGACAAAATGAGTAGGTGCTGCTATAAGTACACCGCTGACTTTGCAGTCCTTCTCGTGTAAATTTTGAGCGGATCTTAGTGATTTGTAGAAGCCTAGAGACTCTTCGTTAGTTTGTCTCTGGTTTGAAAGTAGAAACAGTTTGATTAGCCTCGGTACTGTATCAGGGCAAGGTCACCAAATTCTCTTTAAATAACCGAAAATAAAGTTAACACTGAAGATAAGTGCACATTTATTCAAGCCTCACTTTGCTGAGGAGAAGGTCCTTTACTTATTGGAACCGCGACAATACAACACAGGGAAAATGCGATGATCACAACATCTTGTATAGGATAAAAATCCGGTCGAGAAACACAATAAATTGGCCAAGTTTGAACAATGGTAGGATATGCAGGAACATATGTATGCTAGGAATTTGTCTTCAAACTGCCATTGGCTGTTACCTACCAGAAAGGCCCATTAGTAATCATGTTTTTATCATAATTAAAGGGCATGAAGCTACTTACATCAGTGCGTCCAGTGACTAACAAAACATTGCCCAAACATAGGACAATACTTTTACTTGCACTTTCATGAGTCAAAAAAGCACCCTGAAAAAGTTTAATTGATTTTGAGCAGTGACCAAATGAACAGTGTTTTATGATTTGTGTATCGTTGAAAACGATTCAATGTCATATGTTATTTTTCACAAGGAGCATCTTGGATATACTGATGTGGCACACGAAAGTTTGTTCACACTTTAGAACACACAATCGCCATAGCGCATCGGATACAAGATGGACGCGGAGCATTTATTTCAAACCTTCCCGGGGACGAAGTCTGCTTGAAATCAAAAGTTGACCAGTAACCTTGCAACACTGATCTCTAAAAAAGACTGGATCGAGCTTCCCATTGTTTCCAACTACGAAAAAGTGTAGATGCTCGATCCAGTGTTTTTTAGAGATCAGTGCCCTGCACTCTGTCCCCATGTTTTGAAACCAATCGATACCCATGAACGTGATACAATTTTAAACAACGAAAGGAAATTGAGAAATTTGTCGCACTGTTATTGATAACGCGTGTTTACTCCAAGTAGCCCAACATCCAATTTTTCACATTTCCAATTGAGAATCGCATGCTCCACAACCAGACAACCTCTAGCAGATGTTTCTATGCGACTCTTGGGAAGGCTGGACAGGCCTTGTTTTAAAATACTCAACTTGTAGATAGAAGCGGAAAGTGCTTTTATTCTCCACTTGCCTCGTAGCATCATCATTTCTTTCATTTATTAGGTCTTCCCTCTAGTGTCGCAACCTTGAAGTATTAGGATGTGGTACCATTCTTGTAAATTAACTTTAACAACGGATTTTCAATGACTAAACATTTTAGTCAGATCTATTTCTTGTGTTTAGTGCCGCAAACCAACTTTTTATATTTCATAGAGCTCATGCAGCCCGAAATAATATTTAAAACTGCAGGAAAAAGCGAAAACATTTTTTGTTGTTGTTAATCATCATTGACATTATTCCGTTATGGATATTTAGATGACTAAGTAGTTAGATTTCTTGTTATTC